>CM021108.1:143413292-143655373 GCA_007115665.2 Sequoiadendron giganteum
CCCTCAAACCATTAATCCCTCAACTCTAATCTCTCAACCCTTAAACCCTCTACTCTCTACGCTATACATTAAACCCTCAACCCTCAATTCTCATCCCTCAACCTTTAATTCCTCAACCCTCAACCCTTAAACCCTAAAATCTCAACCCCTATACCCTCTACCCTAATCCTTTAACCATATACCCTCAAACCTATACCCTCAACCCTAAACCCTCAATCCTAAACCCTTAAACCCTAAAACCTAAAACCTTCTTCCATCTACCCTCAACCCAATACCCTCTACCCTCAACCCTAATCCCTCAACCCTATACCCTCAACCCAATACCCTAAACCATAAACACTATAGGTCCTCAACCCTCATCTATCTCTGTCCCGCCCTCCTCTTGTCTCCTCTCTATCTCACTTCTCCATCCATCTCTCCATTCTTCCATCCCTCCCTCTCTAACCTAATCCATCAACCCTATATCATCAACCCTTAAACCCTTAAACACTCAACCCTAAACCCTTAAACCCTCTACCCTCCACCCTCAACCCAATAACCTAAATCCTCAAACCTATACCTTCAACCTTTAAACTCTCAACCATAAACCCTAAACCCTCAACCCTCAAACCTTAATCCCTCAACCCTAATCCCTCAATCCTTAAACCTTACACCATCAACCCTTAATCCATCAACCCTCAATCCCTAAACCCTCAACTATCAACCCTTAATCCCTCAACCCTAATCCATCAACCCTCAACCCTTAAACCTTAATCCCTCAACTCTCAACCCTTAAACCCTAATCCCTCAACACTAAAACCCTAAAACCCTCAACCCTCTACCCTATACAATATAAATTAAACCTTGAACACTCAATTCTTAACCATCTACCCTATACATTAGATCCTCAACCATAAAACCCTAATTCTAGAAGCTTCTAAAAAGCTTGTAATAAGCGATTGAGATGAGAGTTGTAGTATGTTATTATTCATGGGATTGTAATATGTTTTGCACTAGAGATAATAAAATCATTGGATGGCTGCATTTTTGTGGATGTAGCCTAGATTGGGTGAGCCACATTAAATTCTGTGTTGTCTTGTTTTTGCTATAATTTTTTGTGTTTAATTTCTCTGTTTTATTGATCAAATTTGTATTTAACTATTAGATATCCAACTTCTAACCCTAACAAGTAGTATTGGAGCAAGGTTCTGTTCAGTTATCCCATACAAGAAGGTCTCACGGTTGAGTGTGAGTCTCACGGTTGAGTGGGAGCAATGGTAGATGCAGGTAAGTTGAAGGTTGAGAAGTTCATTGGGAAGATCTATCAGTTATGAAAGATATAGATGGAGGAATACCTCTATCAGAAGGATTTATGGTGGCCATTAGAAGGGAAAACCAAGAAACCCTCAACAATGTCAGACGAGGACTATAATATTTTGGACAGAAAGGAACTTAGCGGTATTCATTTATGCCTAGCACAATCGGTGGCATTTAATATTACAACAACAAATAAAACTTTAGAGTTTATGGAAATCCTGGAAAAGTTATATGAAAAGTCTTCCACTTCAAATAAGGTATTTCTTATGAAGTGTTTGTTTAATATGAAAATGGTAGAAGGTGGTTCAATTGCTGATCATTTAAATGAGTTTAATATAGTTACCAGTCAATTAACTTTTGTAAATGTAAACTTTGATGTAGAAGTTAGGGCTCTTTTGATTCTATTTTCTTTGCCTGAAAGCTAGAATAGCTTGGTAATGATTGTTAGAAATTCCGTTTCTAGTTCGAATACATTGAAATGTGATGATGTGTTTGGTGTTATTTTGAGTGAGGAAATTCATAGGAAAAGCTCAGGTGGAACATCCACATTAGGTAGTGTTTTGAATGTAGAAAGCAAGGGAAAAACAAAGGAGAGAGGAAACAATTCTGGAAGTCATGGGATGTCATGAGGAAAATCAAAGGATAAAAGGTCCCAATCTAGAGACAAGATGGATTGCTGCTACTGTGATAAGTCAGGTCATTTAAAGAAATATTGTTGGTCTCAAAAAATTAAAGGAGACAAAAAGGAAAGAAATAAAGAGGCAAATGTGGTAAGTAATAAATCAGATGAGGATGCTTTGATTATTTCCCTTGACAATGCTAATGATTCTTGGGTGTTAGATTCAGGGGCTTGATTTCATGATACACCCCATAGAAATTATTTTCTTGATTATGTCCAAGGGGATTTTTGGATGGTTTATTTGAGAGATAACAAACCCCATCAGATTGTTGGAAAGGGAAGAATCAAGATTAAGTTGCAGAAAGTGAATTATTGGCTACTACATGAGATAACACACGTTCCAAAGTTAAGAAGAAATTTGGTTTCAACAAGGCAACTAGATGATGCAAGTTGTGTTGTTATATTTAGTGATAAAAGTTGGAAGGTTACAAAAGTTGCCTTAGTGGTAGCAAAAGGTGTGAAAGTAGGAACCTTATATCTTTGTACAAGTCACTCTATTCCTTCTAATTTAGCTATTGCAGATAAAAATCAATGTTCAGGAATAGTTATTGTAGTTCAGTAGGCAAAAAAATAGATAGTTGTTGTAGATTCTGAATCAACACTATGGCATAATAGACTTGGGCATATGAGTGCAAAAGGTATGAAATTAATTCATTCAAGGAATGTATTACTAGGTCTAAAATGTGTTAATATGTATTTATGTGAAAGTTGTGTGTATGGAAAATAAAAGAGAGTTAGTTTTCTCAAGGATGGGAAACAAAATAAAGATGAGAAATTGAAGCTTGTGCATATCGATGCATGGAGAGCAACTCAAGTATATTCTCTCGGCGGCTCTTAGTATTATGTTACATTAATTGATGATGCAACTAGGAAGGTATGGATTTATTTCCTTAGGAAAAAATATGATGTATTTGAAACTTGTAAAAATTGGAGAAGCTTGGTTGAGAATGAGATGAGTAAAAAGTTAAAATGTCTTAGATCTGATAATGGTGGTGAGTATTGCAGAAAAGAGTTTGAAGATTATTTTTCCTCTAATGGTATTTTTAGGTACGAAATGGTTCCAAGGACTCCATAGGAAAATGAAGTGGCTAAGCGCATGAATAGAACAATAATGGAGCATGCACAAACTATGAGATTGCATGCTGGGCTGCGTTTAAACATGTGGGAAAAGGCTATAAACACTACTGTTTATTTAATTAATAGAGGTCCCTCTAATCATTTAGGTTGTGGTATTCTAGAGGAAGCATATATAGGTAAGAAGGTGAGTTATTCTTTTCTCAAAACCTTCAGTTGTGAAGCATTTGGACATATAGATGATGAAAATAGAACCAAGCTTAATGTAAAATCAAAGAAATGTATATTTGTTAGATATGGCATTGATGAATCTGGTTATAGGCTTTGGGATTTTGAAAATAAAAAAATTGTGAGAAGGAGGGATGTCATATTCAATGAGAAAATGTTATACAAAGACTAGTAGCAGCAGTATGAGAAGAAAGAAAATGATTATCTAGTTCTGGATGATACTCCAAACAATGATGTTCTAGTGGTTCCTCATGCTCCGCAACAACAACAACAATAAATACCACAAAATCTAGTGAATGTTAGACGATTTTCAAGGATAAGTAGACCTTTGGAAATATTTTCTCCCTCTTTGTATTATATTTTATTAGGTAATGTTGGTGAACTAGAATGTTATGATGAATCTATGCACGTGGAAACCAAGGTTTAGTGGGAGCATGAAATGGAAGAATAAATGGACTCCTTGCTAAAAAATTAGACTTGGGAATTATGTAAGTTGCCTACAAGTAAAAAGGCTTTACCAAAAAAAAGGGTTTATAGGATGAAAGAGGAGGATGGAGGTAAGAAAATATTTAAAGCCAGATTAGTTGTAAAGGGATTTGCATAGAAAAAAGGGTATTGATTTTGATGAAATCTTTTCTCTAGTTGTTAAAATGACTTCTATTCATACTATTTATAAGTATTGTGGATGCTGAAGATTTTTATTTACAATAGCTTGATGTTAAAACAACCTTTCTCCATGGTGATTTGGAAGAGGAAATATATATGGAACAACCACAAGGATTTGAGGTCAAAGGTAAGGAGAAACTAGTGTGCATATTGAAGAAAAGTTTATATGGCTTGAAGAAAGAACCTCGGTAATGGTATATTAAATTTGATAGTTTTATGGCTGAGCAAGGCTACAACAGGTGTAATTAAGACCACTGTGTTTACTTTAAGAGGTTAGCTAAAGATAACTACATTATTTTATGTTTATATGTTGATGATATGCTTGTAGCAGGGTCTAACATGGATCACATAAAGGAGTTAAAAGAACAGTTAGAAAATTAATTTTCTATGAAGGATTTGCGGGTAGCAAAACAAATCCTTGGTATGAAGATTACAAGAGATAGGAAAAATAGGAAATTGTTAATATCTCAAGCTGATTATGTTGAAAAGGTGTTGCAGATATTTCATATGGAGACTATAAAAGTTGTCTGCACACCTTTTCCCAGTCATGTCAAATTGACTAAGGATATGTTTCCAAAGATACAAGAGGAGAAAGAAAAAATGTTCAAGGTATCATATGCTTTAGCTGTAGGAAGTTTAATGTACACGATGGTATGTACAAGATAGAATATTGCACATGCCGTAGGAGTTGTTATTAGATATATGAGTCATCTCGGAGTTGAGCATTGGAATGTGATAAAATGGATTTCTAGGTACTTGAGAGGTACACCCAATTAATATCTATGTTTTGGGGGCTCTAATACTGATTTAAAGGGCCATGTTGACTTAGATTTGGTAGGGGATATAGATACTAGGTGGAGTACCACAGGCTATGTATTCACAGTTGGTGGGGCAATAGTGAGTTGGTTTTCTTGATTGCAAAAGGTGGTTGCTTTATCCTCCATGGAGGCAAAGTATGTTGCCGCAAAAAAGGCAACAACAAAGATGAATTGGTTGCAACTTTTCATAGAAGAGTTGGGAAAATAACAGGCTCAAAATCACTTGTTTATAGAAAACCAAAGTGTTATACATCTTGCAATTTTTTTTTCCTTGCACTCTAAAACCAAACACATATAGCTGAGATATCATTTCATTTGATTAGTGTTAGAGGATGGACAGGTAAAGCTAGAAAAGATACATATAGATGCAAATCTAGCAGATATGTTTACAAAGGCCGTACCAAGGGAGAAGCTAGTCTTCATGGTTAAAAGTATAATAGAGTAGTAGGGTCCAAGGTGCTTATTTCCAATGAGAGTTGTAAGTGTAGTGGTGTCATCTAGGATCAATCTCCAAGTGGGAGATTGTGTTGGTGTGTAGCCTGATCAATCTCCAAGTGGGAGATTATTGGTATGTGGCGATTCTTCATGCTATACTGTACACTCTTCATGTATCCTCACTAAGAAGCTTCTAAAAAGCTTGTAATAAGGGGTTGGGATGAGATTTTTAGTATGGTATTATTTGTGATATTGTAATATGTTTTTCACTAGATAATAAAATCATTGGATGGCTGTTGTTTTTTGGATGTAACCTAGATTGGGTGAACCATGTTAAATTCTCTATTTTGTCTTGTTTCTGCTATAATTTTGTGTGTTTAGTTTCTCCATTTTATTGATTAAATCTACAGTTAACTATTAGATATATGCCTTCTAACCCTAACACCACATACCCTAAAACCTATATACTCAACCCTCAAACCTAAACCTTATCCCTCAACTCTTAAACCCTTAAACCCTCAAAATTTAACCCGTCAACCCTTAAACACTTAAACCCTCTACCCTCTACCCTATACATTATACCCTCTACCCCATACATTGGAACCTCAAACCTAATCCCTCAATCCCATACCCTCAACCCCTATCCCTCTTTATCTATCCATATCACCTCTCTCCCTCCCTCTCTCCTACCCTCTCTAATTGTCTCTATCTACCCTATCCCTCTTTCTACATACCTCCCACTCAATCAATCCCTACCACACTCTTTCTCTATCTATCTCCCTCCCAATCCCTCTCCATCACTTCCTCTCTCTCCCAATCCCTCTCTCTCACTATCTCTTAGGTCTTTCCCTCTCACCCCCTCTCTCTCTCAAGTCTCTCCCTTTGGAACCATACCTAGGTAACTCTCTCTCTCCCCCTCTATCCCTCCCACCCTACCTAGATAATTCTTTCTCACTCCACCCCCTCTCTCATAATCCCTCTCTCCCCCACTTCATCTCTCTCGCACTCCCTCTCTCTACCCATATCTACCCATCTCTGAAGTCTCTCCCTCTCACCCCATCACACTCTCAAGTCTCTCCTTTTGGCATCCTACCTACATAACTTTGTTTCTCTCCCTCTCTCTCAAGTATCTCTCTTCCACCCCCCCACTCTCTCTCTCTCTCCCTCTATCCCTCCCATCCTACCTATCTAAGTCCATCTCACTCCAACCCTTTCTCTCCCACTCCCTCTCTCTTAGGTCTCTCCCTTCCACCCCCTCTCCCTCTCTTAGGTCTCTCTCTCACTACCTCTCTTCTCTCCTAACCCTACCCTCTCTCTCTCTTAGGTCTCTCCCTTCCACCCCCTCTCCCTCTCTTAGGTCTCTCTCTCGGGTCTCTCTCTCTTTTGCCTCCCACCCTACCTAGCTAATTCCCTCTCACTCCAACCCCTTCTCTCCCACTCCCTCTCTCTTAGGTCTCTCCCTTCCACCCCCTCTCCCTCTCTTAGGTCTCTCTCTCACTACCTCTCTCTCTCTCAAGTCTATCCCTCCTTCTCTCCTTCCCACCCTACACAGGCAGCTCTCCCTCTCTCTTAAAATTCTCCCTCCCTCTACATGCATACATGCATACATACATATAAGAAGACATATATACATATAGGTATACATACATACTTACATACATACAAGCATACATACATATGTACATACAATCTTACATAAATATATACATGCATACATACATAAATACGTACAGGTCATACAAGCATACATACATACAAACATACAAATATATATACATATATTCAATAGACTAGCATTTAACACAAAGCAAGGCATAATGCGAGCATGTTATAACACACGTGTGTTATGTCTTGCTTAGGAAACTCTTGGGCACAAACACAGAAAAACATGTCAAAACTATGAAATAACATGCTCGTGTTATTTCTTGATTTGGGAATCCCCAAGCCTTAGGCTTGGTCTTTTCTTTGGAATACCAACCCAAAGGCTTGGAGTGCCTTCCCAACATCTAAAGATGTGTTTTTGCAAATTCTACGATATTTCACATAATCGCATTTGTGCTAAGCATCAGGTTTGCACGTGTTTCAAGGGCAAACAAATTGAACACTTCGGTAATTTTAGGCTCTCTTGCAGCTATCTAACAATGTAATTTTTTCATATTTTGACAATGTTAAGCCTTTGATCTTTAATTTCTTTTGTTTGTGTGTTTATTTTTTGGAAAAAATGAGTGTTTGGCATTTTTTTCTTTATAAATTAACCATTCATCAAAATTTTAAATAAATTACATTTTTAGAAACTAGACTCTATTCTACACATATTAAAAAAAATGATTTTCAATTAGTTTTCAAAATTTATAAGGTAGCACGACCAAAATTTCGTTTTTCAGGAAGTATCCACTTTGAAAATTAGTAAAAGATCAAATATTCATTAAAAAATTATCAAAAAATTTGGGCATAAACTACATCTTATTATCTAATTTCTTGCCGAAGAAATTTTAAAAATAACATAAAAAATTTAACCTTTTGAGAGAGAAAACAACACCAATTTTTGCGGCTCCCTCTTTTGAACCCCTTAAACTCTACCATTTAAAAAAAAATAGTAGTTTATAAAGTTGACTCAGAGCACTACAATCCTTTTTTTTTTGTCACATCTAATAATTTTGAGTGTAACTATCCTCAATTTCACATCCAAGGTCAATATTTCCTAATTTCAGAAAAAAGTGGCCACTTAAGACCCCTTTTTAGCCACCCATCTTTTTGCACTTACCCTATTTCATGTGAAGTCATCTCTTCCAAGGAATATACCTATTTTTCATGCCTAGAATACTTCATAGATTTAACATATAGTTGGGGATACATATTATAAAATAGGTAGAATCCAAAATGTTTCATTTCAATAGTCAAATTAGTCATCTAGTAAAATTAGTCTTCTTCCTACACCTAATATCACATATAAGGCATATTAAAAATATGATATTATTGATCAACTTCAAAATACAAAAGCTAAGATATATATATTGGCATCTATTGTGTACATCACCTTTGTATAATATTATCATGAAAAAAAAATAGAAAATATTCAAGTGAGTTCTAGTATTGCTCCACAGTTAGTGACCTTTGATAGAATATATTGGTATGTTATTATATTTAATGACATAAAACTCTCACATAGTTAGTTATTAATAAAATTTTACCTTTACACATTATGGTGAGTTATGGTAAGTTAGAAAATAACACTTCTTTAAATATTTGCACTAAGAATTATTTGAAAATTTCAAATATGGATATGTCAAAATTATAAATATTAGATCTTAATATTAGAGGGTTTGACAATGTTAGTATACATTCCTTGGGTTCCATTACACTTCTTATTAAAACTATCTCACTTACTTTAGTTGCATTGTTCCATGTGATGCCTAGTTGATTTTATTAAGGTATTCATGGTCATATGTTTTATGATTCATACCTTCTACATTGCATTAATGCACATTAAATTTTGGCATAATGTTGGAAATTGTCATTTAATATTTACCAATTGATGAATCTAAATAATTTATTACATAAAATTAATCAATCAAAGATGAACCCACAAGGGAAGATATTTCACAAAATGATAGTGCATGATTTAAAGATGTTTGGAGTGCATTAGAATTTACACTATGTGGTGTAGAAGAGTATCAAGTTGCTCCTAAACTTTACAATATCACTTCTCTTTACATGAATCCATTTATATATGGGAAACCACTCGAATCATATGATGATGAAAAATTATTTTGTGTATGTGATAATGATTCAAAGTTTACTAATTCTTCTTCTTCTTCATATCTACTAGCTGATTAATTATATGGTTCCAATTTAAAATTGTGAAAAAACTTGATTATAAAGGTAAATTACTTGGATGACATGAACATGGTATATTTGATCCTTTAGCATTGTAGAAGATAAAAAATATTGTAGTATTAGTTATATATGCCTAATTATATGAAGAATGGTTAAAATAAAAAATAGGAAAAGTAAAATGTTTTGTAGTATCTATGATTCATATTGTTTTTTCTTACTAACACATCTTGTTCACTTATTCTATGAATATTATAGTTAATTTAGTTTATAATTAGATTTCTTTTAGTGCAAAAATTGATTTAACTACAAATTCCATGATAATCTATAATATTCATTACTTACCAAACTTTTAGTGTGCATGTATTATTAGTGTCACATTATTCACCTACACACTTAAACATACAAAAATAAGAGAGAAAAACCAAATAAAAATTAAAAAATCAATGTTTAGGATGATTTATCTTATTGTCTATGATGCACAAACATACACATTTTTAGAGAGATTATACAATAACACATTTATTATTGTGGTTATTTTTTATATAGTATTTATGGGTCGTATGGTCATAAATTATCACTATGTTTAAGGATTATTTTCATAGGGGGGATGTCAAAATCATATACACTATTATTATAGATTTTTTTATACTAACTATTGATGATTACATGAATGTATAAATCCCATCATTGTTAAAAATTTCAATTTATTATTGATGTAGTGGTACTTAAAAGGTAAAATTTCTTATGATATTTTTGATATTTTTACATGATGAATGATTTCTTACATGGTTATAGATGATGCATTCAATTATGCTTATCTTATAGACTTACTTGATCCCTAGAGTTTAGTGTGACAAAGGGTAGTTCTTAAGTGTTAACATTCTTTGGTCCATTGTTTCCTCACCTTTCTATGATATCCATTATTATACATTCACCCTAGGATTTACCATTATAGATTATCACTTTGCATTGCCTTATTATTGAGGGAAACTCTAGGGGCATCTCTTATGCTTGATTTATATAATTACATGGTCATCTCTTTCTTATCACTTGAATTATCTTATTTAATTGATACGTGATGTTATCATTGACTTACATAATATTATCATTAACAATCATTGCATGCTTTTACTGTGTTACATGATTTTATCCTTTTCCCTTACCTCCAATTCCTTGCATTATTTTTTTGCAACCAATTGAAGCAAGCGTATACAATCAATAACATTCCTTATGATTGTGATCATCATGATATTGGATCATTTTCCCTTGGTCAAAGCCCTTTGGAATCTTACTCACTTGGTTGGAGCCATTTACCACTCTTTTGGGGTCATATATCCCTTTCATATTTTCTACTTGGTTAGAGCAATACTAATTTCCACTTAGTCAAAATATTTTAGCCTACAAATTTTACTTTTTTGACAATTTTTAATAGATGTTATTCATTGGAAATTTTATTTTATTCTTGTAGGTTTCCAAGATGGAGAACTCATGGAGAGGAGAGTACACATGATCAACATGCATATGTGTTTCCTTCAAGTATCTAAAATATTCAATTTCCATGTTGACTGGTTGATTTTACTTTGACATGCACTTCATAATACTTCACATGCAAGTCAAAATGGGGGTAAAATGTAATGATAAAAATTACATATCCATACTCAATTTTCTTTCTTTATAGACCTATGAAAACTAATTTACTTTATACATTGACTAATGTGGATGATGACATGCTTGTATAGATGAAGTCAAATTTAAATTTCTTAAATTAGGCTTTGTTTCCCTCCATCACGAGTTATTATAAAAGGACTAAAGTGTGAATCATTTTAAATTGCATAATAAGGTGGCACATTTAGAAATTCACTATAATTCATTTAAATCATCCAGGAGAATCAAGAGAACATTATGTCACATCTCTCATTCCTAACCCTTTTTAATAAAAGGATTCCAATAAATATGTGTGATGATTTGTTTAAAATATTGCTAGATAGATTATTTGATACAAGATTTGGAAAGTATTTTCTTCCTTATGTATTCATTTACTAAATAAGTAATTTATTAGACATTAAATTTTAATTAAAATTTAATAATGGATTATAATACCTATCTAATAATGCTACTAATGTATTTTGTAGAGATCTAATGATTGATAGAAATAAGTACTAGGGAAGGTGAACTAGTCCTGACTTGGTTTTGAAGTGCATCAACCTATGGTTTAGTTGTGTGAATGAAATTAATTAAATTATATAGTTTAATTAATTAAAAATTAAATAAATTAATAAGGTTTGCTTAATTCATGAGTGCATAGCCAGTAGTGGCATAGTATGTTGGTTAATTGTGGTGTTGTTGTTCTTGTCATCAAGGTTCAAAACTCACTAGAGTGTTATTGTTGAGTGTTTATATTGGGGATGAGGTCCCCCATTTGTGACCTCACCAGTTCATAGTTCTGGGACAAAAACATTTACCCCTTTAAAAATAATCTTGAGTGCATAGAATAGTCATAAATCAATTTTTTTTGTTAGTGTTAAATAGGTTTTGATGGTCATAAATCAATTGCTATTATGTTATTAATAATTAATATTATTTTAGAATAAAATGATAAATTGATTTAGAAACATAATTGTTTATTTAATCAATTGAATGTGAAAGTTGTATTGATAGAAAAAAAAAAATTATAATATTTAAATTATAATTGAATTTAATTTGTGAATTTAAATAAATAAATATCTCAAAATTTAATTTTAAGAAGAATTTAGAAAATAAAATAATATATAAATCTAATTCCTTATTTAGAATAAAAATATTCAATCTAAATTAGATAGAGATGAATTTAATATTAAAAATAAATTAAATTGATAAGCCAACCTTAATTCTATTCAAGTTTTAAAATTTAGATTCTTAATTAACTAAATTGTTAAAAACTTATTCATTATTCGATTAGAATAAAATTATATTTTTAATATTTACATTTATAAGAGTTAATCATTAAGATTGAAATTATATATTAAATTAGAATTTCCGTTGTTTTAATTGGTGATAATGCATTAAGAAAAGATAAGATATTCTAATTATTTTTCTTTTAATAAAAATAAAATAATATTATCCTAGTTATAAATTTTCTAATTAGAATTTGGGAGAATTGAAAAAAGTCTAATTTAAAAGGGATACAATATTTTATTTAGATTTTTTTAAATCTTGATTTGATTCCTTTAATTAAGATTTAGAATAAAAAATATATGTTATTTATAAAAGAGAGGAGAATTTTTTATAAAAAATATATTTTGCATTCTAGTAAGAATGCATACAAATGTTTTTGAAGTGATTAAAGATCCTAAAGATTACTTTGATTTTTTAGAATTCAAGGATTGTATTTATAAGTGATTTTTTCTTCAATTTATTCAAGTTACTTGTAATTGAGGTAGGATTAAATTCATGGAAATTTTATATCAAATATTTTAAATTAGAATCAATAATAAATTTTATAATAAGTAGAGAATGTCATTTATGTAATTGAAATCCTAGTTTTGTATGGTAGGAAAACATGTAAGATGATAAGTTTAGGAAAAATGTATTTTTTATATGAAATGGAATGTAATGATATGAGTGTGTTAACAAAAATTATTAAAGGTTTAACATACTAACTCTATAAAATATTTGTGTGGTTATTTCATTTACCTATAATGAATAAAATATTTTTATGAAATAATTCTAGTAAATAAAATAGTAGATATATAAAAAAACTAAAAAATAATTATATGGTTAAATATATAATAAATAATTTATTTAAAAATTATTTTTTTCAAATTTTAGAAAAAATAAAATACATATTGACTAAAATGGAAAGTAAAATTTTAGATTTAAGTAGAAATAAAGTTGTTTGAAAATTTTAGATATTTTAGATATGTATTTCATAAATAAAACAATAAGTTACATATAAATATACAATATTTATTATTCTTATTGAAAAATTAAAATAAAATAAATAAATATATATAGAATAGTAAAATATTAGTTAAACAAATTATTAAAATTGTTATATAATTTCAAGTTCTTTTCTACTACATAATTAGAATTCTATAATTATATATATGACTAATACTTTGAAAAGCTCAAAAGCTCAAATATTATAATATTTTCTTAATAAATAAAAAATTGAATCTTGATTAATAAAATAGAAATTTTGTTATTAAATAAATTTAGTTAAACTAGCATACTTATCTTTAAAAAAAATCCATGCAAAATTGTTGAGAGATGTAATTCTTGAGGTGTCTATTTTTTAATTGATTTTAGATTTAAGTAGAATAGGTTCTTGAGAATGATATCTCTCGGCATCTTTTACATAGTTTTTTTCTAAATATAGGCATGATAGTATGAAATAGGAGTTTGATGATATTGGGCTTTAATGAATAAATTTTATGCTAGATAAATGAAATTACATGAATTTATATTGTTTTGGGACATCATGCTAAAAAAAAATTGTTAATTTGAGTGAATTGTGAAATTGAGAAAAGTAAAACCTAGTAAACTAGGAAAAACCAATTAGAGAATTTAAATTATATGAATTATCAAATTGAGTTCTATGATTTTGTGTAGATTTTCGTAAATTTATGAAATTGGGAAAGTGAAATCTAATAAAATAGAAAAACCCAAATCGAAATTATAAACCATGTGAATAACCAAAATTGATTGTAAATGCATGAAATTGAATGTGAATAGAATTTCTAATAGGAGTTTGATCATGTATTATTTCAAAACATTCTTCTTTTGTAGCCATAGAAGAACTTCTTTTTCTATTTCAATCTTTTGTAGTTGTCACTTTTCTACATTTCTAAGTGTTGGGGATCTCGAACGGGATTGGAACAATTAAATTAACGAATTTAAATAATTATAATGCATAACTTAATGACAAAACAAAGAACAAAATTAAAAAAGCACAAAACAAATTTTTTAATGTGGTTCACCCTTTGGTCTACGTCCACAAAAAAATAGTCTAATTTTATTAAAACTTTCAATGATGAACAAAATTACAATATCCTGCAGCAATATGTTGCTACGTGCAATTTCAATTTCTCACATTTTTCTTTGCTCATTCACACACACTCTATTGCGTGCACATAAAAAAAAAAATTGCTACTATTCAAAATCAACACCCACGAGTTACCTTGTTGTGTGAAAATTCTAATGGTGTGATCCTTCATATCCTTCACATGATTGTTCATGATGCACACATACAAACCAACCCATAACAAGAAAACTAATTATTTTGAGCAATTTCTAAAACTTCTTTTAACCGAATTACAATGAGAATTTGCAACAAATTTCATTTATGAAAATTAGATGATTTTTTCTTTGAGGGTACTGCCCCCAACAACCCCTGATGCACTCCCCCATTACATTAATTGGGGGTAAATTTTACCAAGAAAAGTGGCTAAAATATTAACCTGAAGCATGATCAGGCTACACATACCAACACTAAGAAAAACTAGACCAAACCTAAGAAGATATATATAAGAAGAAAGTCCCAATGAAAATTTTACCAAAATGATGTCACGGGTATTATTTTTTATGGTAGAATAAAAAATATTAATGTTGTGTTTCATATCCTTGGATTAACACAAAATTCATTATCTATGATCAAACTAATAGATGTGGGTGTGCAAATAGTCTTTTTTATGCAAGATGCAAGATGGCTAGAGGTGTTATGGTGATCATTAGGGGTGTCAGATTTGGCATATTGCCTAGTCTTGATGCATACATTATTCAGTGCAATAGTACTAAACTGTGAAAAGTGATATTTTGGCTACTTCATTAGTAAAGGTGATGGTTTCATCTTTGGTAGTTGGTCATGTCTTTTGGGTACCCAAGGGTGATCTTTCTTCTGAATCAAAATTACCTACAAAGAAGACTATGTTATGGTATCAAAGACTTCGCCACATTGGAGAAAAGGGTTTAAGGACCTTGAAAAATAAAAACCTTTGTTTTTCAGGGTTGACTAATTGTAATCTTGATTTTAATTTTTGTGAGCATTACATTTATGGTAAACAAAACCTATTTAGTTTTACTCAAGTTCTCATAAATATTGTGTGTTGTATCTTATTCATTCTAATGTGTTTGGTCCTATAGATGTTCCTTCCATTGGAAAATCCACATATTATGTTTTATTATTGATGATTATAGTAGAAGGACATAGGTATATTTTCTAAAGAGTAAATTTAAAGTTTTTAGAATAATTTAAAGCAATGGTTGAGTTACAAACTGAAAATAAAATAAAATATTTGAGGACTAACAATCACAATGATTTTTTCTCTAATGATTTTGATAGATTATGTAAAGACTATGACATATGTAGGAAAAAGACAATTCCATATTCCCCATAGAAGAATGGAGTTTCAGAAAACAAGATAATGATGGAGAAGTTTAGGAGTTAGCTTAGTGGTGCTGGTCTAGAACAAAGGTTTTGGGTTGAAGTTATTTCCATTGCTTGTTACTTGATTAATAGGTCTCCTACATCAACTCTTACATTGATAAAATGCCTATGGAGGCATGGTTAGGTCACAAACCTTCACTAAGGCATCTTAGATTTTTTGGTTGTGAGGCATAAGTACATGTACCAAAGGAGAAATGAACAAAGTTGTTGAACAAGGATATGAAATGTATCTTCATTCGATATAGTTATGGTGTGAAAGGATGCAATATTTGGGATCCTATTGCACAAAAGGTACTATACATAGAATTTTTCTTTTTTAGATAAATTAAGCCTTCTTTTGTTACATTGCAACTAGAACAGAGTGAATAGAAAGATGCGATTCAACTTATTTTTGTGCTTGAGAAATTTGAATCGAGGTCCCTAGATAGACAAGAAGTTGAGGAGATCTCATCTAACTTTGAATGTTCAAAAGAGAAGGAAAAACCTCCATATCAACTTGTTTGAAGGTTTACAAGGCATACACAACCACCTGAGAGGTTTTTACCTGATGATTAGAGATGTATTTTTTCTTTGAATACTAACATGCATGAACCCAAATTTGTAGAAGAGGCATTAGGCATAAATGATGCAAAATCTTGGAAGATTATTATGGATGAAGAAGTGGAATCTTTGAAAAAGAATGATACATGGGATATAGTACCATTACCTAAAGGAAAAAACTCATTGATTGCAAATGGGTGCTTAAGAAAAATATTGGTTCAGATGGAGGTATTGAGAAGTACAAACCATAGTTGGTTGCAAAAGGTTACTCTTAGATTGAGGGTGTTGATTACGGTGATATATTTTCTCCTCTTGTAAAATTGAAATCTATTATATTATTTCTTTCTATTGTTTTTTCTTATGTTCTAGAGGTTGAGAAAATGGATGTGAAAATGACTTTATAGTGATTTGAAGGAGCCTATTTACATGAAAAAAAAAAGCACTAAATTGTAAAAGGTAAGAGTAGTTTGGTTTATAAATTGAAGAAATATTTATATAGCCTCAAACAGAGTCCTAGAATTTGGTACCAAAAATTTGAAACAAATGTGTTGAGTTTGAGATATGATCATTTTAAATTAGTTCAATGTGTTTATTATAAAATTGGTAGTGATAATTTTCTATTTATCTCATTATATGTTGATGATATGTTATTTATTGATAAAGGGAAAGGAATGATTTTAGAACTAAAGTCTCAACTTATAGCTAAATTTGAAATGAAATATATTGGTGCAACTGAACACATTCTTGGGATGGAAATCAAAAGAGATAGAGAGAACATAAAGCTATGACTTGGCCAAAGTAAGTATGTCAATTCAATTTTATAGAGGCTTGACATGTAGGATTATAAACCATTGTGTGTTCCTTTTAAAGCTGGAATGGAGTTATCTACTTTAGATTTTCCAGCATCCCCATCGAAGATGGAAGACATTCAAGTAGAGTGCCCCATTAGAGTGCAGCTAGAAGTTTGATGTATTTTATAGTCTACACAAGACCAGACATTGCCCAAGTAGTGGGAGTTATTTCTAGATATATGTTTAATCCCAATATAGTTCATTAAGATGCAGTTAAAAGAGTCTTCAGATATTTTTAGGCTACCTCATATTATTCCTTGTGTTATCATGGTAATTTGATAGGAGATGGGAATTTTCTTGATATTAATGGTTATGTGGATTCAAACTAGGTAGATGATGTTGATACTAGATAATCCACTAGTGCATAAGTGTTTACTTTATTTGGTGGTGCAATCACTTGAATGAGTAAGCAATAGGTTGTGGTTGTTTTCTCCACTATTGAAGTTGAGTATATGGTAGCTACTCACACTTGTAAAGAAGCCATTTGGATTAAAAGACTCTTTAGATATTGGAATAAAATAAGGTGTATTGATAGTTTATTATGACAGTCAAAGTGTGATCTGCCTAGCTAAGAACCCAACATTTTATGCTAGAACCAAGCACATTGATGTACATGATCATTTTATCATTGATATGGTCAAGGATGGAAGGGTGAGGCTAGTTAAGGTACGAGCTTTGATGAATTTTATAGGTTATTTAACTAAGATTGTGAGCATAGAGAATTTCAAACGGTGTTAAGAGTCTATGGGCCTCTCGGCCACTAGAAATTAAATCATGGTGTTGATACTCCCTTTGCTCTTGTAAGGTGTTTAACAAGTTGGATAATGTTAGTAAAATGGTGTCTCAACCTTACAATTACAAAAGGTTACTATTTATAGTAAGTTTACATTTAAGCACAAGTTGGCCTGAAATTTTCCCCAAAGTTATGGAATGGCTAAATAAGCATGTTGGTAAGTTTCATCACAATACCATGTCTGAATTTGAAGATATTGAAGTTTCTATTTTTTAAAGTTTCAAAGTCCATTTTGAGGCCCTTAGAAGTCACTTTTTTGGCCTAAAAGTGGTTGTAACTAGCAAAGTGGGTTACATTTTGATAGGTGATTCATGAGCTTTCTAGTGGTTCAAATGGTTCATCAGTAAAACTCCCAAATCAAAATTGTGGCCTCTAAAATTTGGGTCTCTTAAATTGGGAAAATGAAAACGTGTTGAACACATAAAAGAGTTGTAAAGGGGAGTTACATGTGTTGGTGTGTTTTTTGACACATCATAAGGAATATTTGATTGGAGATAAGTTGGGTGCCACTTTTTGGGTGGTTTTAGCTCATGGTTTTGTAAATATCATTTAGTAGTTTTATGTATTGTATATTTTGCAAAGATGGCTGCCATTGCACCAAAATATTGACCTGTTAATGTCTGATACAATCGCTAGATTTATACAAGATCCAAGATCCACAGGAGGCGGTTAAACCATGTCACAAATCCTGAGCATCATGTTGGCCCACGCCAAGGAGACCAAGGGCGACACCTTGCAACAATCTCCCTAGCACAAGCGAGGGCTTCAAACCTATGACCTCGGCTCTAATACCAATTGTTGCAAAGACGGTTGTCGTTGCACCAAAAGATCGACCTGTTAATGCCCAATACAACCACTAGATTTATACAAGTTTCAAGATCCACAGGAGGCAGTTAAACCATGTCACAAAGCTCAAGTGTTGTGCTAGCCCACACCGAGGAGACCAAGGGTGACACCTTGCAACAATATCTCCTATATATATTAGTTGCTTGAGATGGATATTGTGTGTGAGAGAATCTTATACATGTTGAGATACGTTTGAATCTTTGGTTTGTGATACTCCTATGAAAATATTTCTTTGCAAGTATATTGTAATCTTGTTGATTTCAGAATAATATATTGGGTGGCTTTTGGAGTGTGAGGTTTTTTTCTCGAAAGGGTTTTCCCCATGTAAATCACTGTGATGTGGTATGAATGATATTTTTTTATATTTATGTTTAGTTTATGTAACTATTGTAAAGATATGATTTTTTTTGCATAACACTCCTCTCAAGATTAATGTAGGAAGTTGTTCCACTACCTTAGCTTCCTTACACTACTAAGGTTCTTTCACTCTAAAGTTTTTATACTTGACCACAATATGTAATGGTTGATGTTTGACTACTTTAGGTAGAGGTAACTCATGTAATGGAAATGAAATATTAGCTTTATCTTGGAGAAGAGGTTCCAACATTGAGGATAATCAAATTAGGAGTAATGGTGGATGAAACTATGATGCAAACAAATATTTATCTCAAGATGTCTCAATGTGTATTTAAATAATATATCAAATCCCAAAGAGTCATTCTAGTGGGGGTATCATTAAGTTGAGCATGTTCAATATACCCCATGTTGGTATTGCCTAACTATAGGATAATCTTGTGGGATAAATAAGGAATGAAAGGTAGGAATAGTGCTAGGCTTAGTATGAGATGTATTTGTTGGAATTGGTTGTCATTGATGTCAACACTTGAGGAGGTTTTTCTGATGTCAACACTTGGTGATTTTGTTGGCATTGGTTGTCAACACTTGGAGAGATTGTTGCATATGTTGATTGGTTGGCATTGGTTGTAATTCATGCCTTGGAGGTTGCTAATGTTCATGGTTGGTTTTCATGCCTTATTTGATGTCAAGTAAAGTTATATTGAAGTATGGTTGTTATCAGAAGAGATGATATCATGATGATATATTAAGATGAGGATTAGAAGCATTAATATGAGGATTAGAAGTAATTTTGTTGGTGGAGAGATGTTGATGTTCACTAGCATGTTGTATTCTCTCTTCTATTGTTCTTTAGGAAGTATGTGTTGCTACAAGGAAGTTTTGGTCTCCACAAGTTGGTGAAGGTATCTATTTTAGGTAGATGTTTTGAAGGCTATTTGGAAAAAATCTCCACATTCCTCTGATGTTGAAGATATGTTCTTGCAGTTCGGGATTTATTTTTTGTGTTTTGTGGATGTTGCACTCCTATCTTTTCAAGTCACCTAAGTTGTTGAGGTTTCTGCTATTTATAGTGTTTTGGTAGATTTGTTGGTTGTCTGGATTAGTCTAGAAAATGCTCCACATTTCTCTGTATTGATTTTTTTTTCTCTTGTGGATTGGTGGACATTCTCACAGTGCTTTTGTAGTGTCTCGGCATAGTTTTCATGTGATGGTGTGTACCGTAAGTTGATCTACTAATGTTTTATCTCATGGTTGTACCTTCTATGTTTCTAGGAGGAAGTATTTTGTTTATGTTTAGATTGTGGTGGTTGTTTATGGCACAATAGTATGAAAGAAATTCCTAGAAGTTTTTTTGGATGTTCATGAAACATCTCTTTATGATCCGCAAATCAAAGGTTGATCTCATTGGTACTACATATTGTGTTGAGTTGGTTTTCAAGGAAGTTTGTGGATATCTGGTCAATATGGCTTTTTATCTTGCTTGTGCAGTGTGCTTGGGGGTCTGTGTTATCATATGAAGTTGTGTTAAGTTGCATTTCCATCTTGACCTATCTTGTTGAGAACTGCATTGAGTAAATTCAATTGCAAGTGTATTGTTTTTGGGTTGACTCATATTGTGCTACACATTTCTTTGTTGTTGACTTGGGTTGTTGTGCGCTAGTATGTGAGTTGTTTGAGATCACATTGGAAGATGTAATAAGATTTTTTTTGGTCCTCTCTATCTTTGGATAGGACCACTTTATGTTTTTGTGGCCAACTTGTTGATATCATTGTTTCTATTCTTTCTGACTGACCTAATTAATGTTTTGAGATCTTGTGGAGAATATAAATGCAAGAACATTTCAGTTGCAAGGTGAGAGTGTGAGTGTGTATATGTGTGAAGATGAATTGAAGAAATGATCTATGAAAATAAAAGGGAAATGAGCTTTAATGTCTCATTCAGCAAAGTGTATTGTTAAAAAGGTTGTAATTCCTAAATCTTCATGTATCTTGATTTGAGATAGTGAATCTTATCAGGTCCTTGTAATTTTTATCTTTCCCTACGGTTTTGTGCCTCAATATTTCAAGTCCCTTGTATCTTGCACTAAGATTATGTGCCTTATCTTGCAAGTACATAGGTAGTGAGCCTTAAAATTGTAATTGTGTAAGCAATGAGATTCTATATTGAGAGATTTCTCTCTGTGGTTTTTCCCTTCTTGGGTTTTCCATGTAAATCTAGTGTTATTTTTGTATGTGTGTTCATTGCTTTATCTTTCATTGTTGTTGATCTAAGAATAAGTTGTTGATCTTGCTAAGAATCTAAATTTGTATATTGCTAAAGGGTTTATAATATGAAAGGGTTTAAGTTTTTGAAGATACTGATTCACCCCCCCTCTCAATATCCGGGGGTGTTCAAAAATTGGTATTAGAGATAAGTTTCTCTAAAGAAGCTTAATCACTTGAGGAAATTTTTTGGATGGCACATGATGGAGCTTACAAAGGTCCTAGGTTTGACAGGATAAATTACACCTTTTGGAAGTTGAGAATGGAAGACCATCTAAACTCTCTTGGGTTTGGTGTTGAAAATCTATTGAGGATGGTTATATTGCTCTTCTTGTTCCTCCTATAGATCCAACTGATATTAGAATGTATGAGAATAATGTCGAGGCTAATAATGCTATCTTGTGTGGTTTGGCTCATTCATAACTTTTTGAAGGTAATAAATTATAGTTCTACTAAGGATGTCTAGGGAAAACATAGCAACATCTATGAAGGAGATAATAAAGTAAAGCAAGCTAAGATGCAAATTCTCAACAGTATATTTGAGACTCTAAGGATGACAGAGGATGAAGATATTGCTAGTTATATGCTCCAAGTGGACGAAGTTGTTACTGGCATTAGAGGTCTTGGTGAAGAAGTAAAAGAAGATGATATTGTGAAGAAGGTTCTAAGATCTCTCCCTAAATATTATAGTCATAAGGCATCTTCTATTGAAGAATCCAAGGACTTGGATCAATATTCAGTAGATCAAATTTTTGGTGCTCTCACAACATTTGAAATGAGAGAGTTTGACAAAGATTTTCCAAAGAAGGAAGCTGCATTCAAAACTAGTTAAAAATGTGGAAGATGAATCTATTGAGCAGAATGATAACTTTGATGAGTTTGAAGAAAAATTTGTGAGAAGATTAAAGAAAGACACTGAAAAATACAAAGGCAAGTTAACTTCAAGTGTTTCAATTGTGGGAGGATTGGTCATTTGCATCTAAATTTCTTTATAAAAAATTAGATGATAAAAAGGATAAGTTCAAAAAGAGTTTATATTCCAAGGAGAGTATTCGTTCCTTAAAAGATGAGGATAATGATTCAAATGATGAAACCCTATTCATGGATTTGAAAGAGTAAAAGGATGATATTGAAAAATGTAAGAGGTTTGGTACCTTGCAAGCTAACAAAAATAATGAAATATCTATGGTTTTGTGGACTGCCTTTCATGAAAAGGAAGAAGCAAATGCTTGTATGATTTACAATGGTTGTTCTAACCACATGTCTAGTAACAATGAAAGTTTCATCAATCTTAAGAAGTGTCATGGTGGAGCTGTTAAGTTTGATGGTGATGAGTCGGTACAAATGTGTGGAAAGGATGCCATAACAATTGATGGATAGAATAGGACTGATAATTTCCTTTGTGTCAAAGGTCTAAAGCATAATCTTCTTAGTGTCTATCAAATGTGCAACAAAGGATACAATCTTACCTTTCATGCCAATGGTTGTGAGATCAAGAAGGTAGGGTCTAGAAGACTAGTTATTGAAGGTCAAGGAAAAATGGAAATTTGTATCATCTAAAGGAGAGAAATGGAAGAATCTACTTATTGGCTCAATTCGATGAGTGTTGGTTGTGGCACAAAAGAATAGGACACACCAACTTTCAAGAGCAAGGAGTGCTTTGCTACAATGCCATTGGAGATAATTCACACTAACCTGTATAGACCTACAAGAACAAGGAGTCAACAAGGTGGAAGGTATTTCATGTTTCTTATTGATGATTATACTAGAATGACTTGGGTTAAATTTTTAAGAGATAAATCATAAGCTTTTTGATAATTTTAAAATCTTCAAAGAAAAAGTTGAAAATGAAATAGATGCTAAAATTAAATGCTTAAGGATAGATAGAGGGGGTGAATTTACTTCAAATGAATTTTGAATTTTTGTGAAGATCATGGTATTAGGAGGCATTTATCTACTCCTAGAACCCCTCAGCAAAATGGGGTAGTGGAGAAGAAGAATAGGAATTTGCAAGAGATGGCTAGGACTATGTTTTAAGATGTTGATCCGATTGATATGTATTGGAAGCAATCACACTGCTATATACTTGCTTAACAAAGTATAGTTGATGGTCAATAGCACTAAGAATCCTTATGAGCTATGGTATGGCAGGCCTCCTACTATTAGATACTTCAAAATATTTGGCATAAAATGCTACATTAGAAGAGATGAAGAAAACCTTGGAAAGTTTGATTCAAGGTGTAATGAAGGGATCTTTTTTGGTTACTCAACCAAGAGTAGAGCTTACAAGTGCTACAATAAGAGATTGGGAAAGATGATTAAAAGCACAAATATTAAGGCAGATGAATATTTGTATCAAATCTCACAAGAACTAGAGATTTCTTAATCTAGTATACCTTCTTGGATTGAAGAAGAAGAAGAAGAGAAAGAAGAGAAGAAACCAGAACCAGAGAAGGTTCCTAAGACTCCAACAAAGTCTGTTTAGAAAAATCATTTTGTAGATCATATCATTGGAGACAAGAATGAAGGTGTACTAACTAGGAGAAGGCTTGCAAAAGCAAGTGAGAAAGTGAACTTGTGTTTATTTTCAAAGGTAGAGCCCAAGAACTTTGTTGATGCTAGCAAAGATGATGGTTGGATAAAGGTAATGGAAGAAGAATTGAATTAGATAGAAAAGAATCAGACATAGGAATTGGTTCTCAGACCTGCTGATAAGAATGTGATAGGAACAAATTGGGTGTTCTAGAATAAGCTAAATGAAGATGGTGAAGTTGTGAGGAAAAAATCCAGATTGATATGTAAGAGTTATTCACAAGTTGAAGGTATTGATTTTGAGGATACTTTTGCTCTAGTAGCTAGAATGGAGGAAATAAGGATGTTTCTTGTTTTTGCAACTCATAAAAATTTTAGTCTATCAGATAGATGTCAAGTCAACCTTCTTGAATGGTGATCTAGAGGAAGAGGAACACATTGAACAACCAGATGGTTTCTAGCTATCAAAAGATTCAAACGTGGTATGCAGACTCAAGAAATATTTGTATGGACTCAAGCAAGCTCCTAGAACTTGGTATGCTTGGTTGGATAGTTAGTATTTACTTCAACAAGTACTCAAGAAAGGTATTGTAGATAGTAATCTTTACATTAAGGTACCTGAAGACAAGATTTTGATTGTGATCTTATATGTTGATGACATCATCTTTGATGGAGATGATAATATATACAAGATGTTTGGAGAAAAGATGCAGAAAGAGTTTGAGATGTCTATGATTAGTGAGTTTTCCTTCTTCCTTAGACTTCAAATTGTGCAACTAGATGATGGTATCTTTATTTCTCAAGCTAATTATGTTAAAGATATGTTGAAGAAGTTTGGCATAGAGGATTCTAAACCAATCGGTACTCCTATGAGTACTTGTTATCATTTGAGAAAGATTGATGAGTCTTTGAAGGTTGATTAGACTCTTTATAGGTCTATGATTGGAGGTTTGTTACACTTGAATACTTTTAGACCTGATATTATGCATGCAATATATTTGGTTTCTAGATTTCAAGCTAATCCTAAGAAAACTCATGAGAAGGCAATGAAAAGAATATTATGATACTTGAAGGGAACTTCATATTATGGTTTGTGGTATAAGAAGGATAAAAAAAATCTTTGAGTGATTATACTAATGTTGATTGGGAAATATGTGTGGATGACCAGAGAAGCACCAGTGGAAGTGCATTTTCTTGGGAGATAGATTGGTCTCTTGGTTTAGTAAAAAGTAGGACTGAGTGTCCTTATCCACAATACAAGTTGAGTATACTATTGCAACATCTTGTTGCACCCAGGTGGTTTAGATGAACCAAATCTTGAAGGACATAAAAGAGGTTTATGATGAACCTATTCCTATATTGTGTGATAATACCAATGCAATTAACATTTCCAAGAATCTAGTGATGCATTCAAGAACCAAACACATTTCAATTCGATATCACTTTCTAAGGGAGAAAGTTGTAAAGCAAGAAGTTAGAATGGAGTATGCACCTAAGGACTAGATTATAAATATCTTCACTAAGATACTTGTTGTCATGAAAGTGTGCACCCTTGTTGAGATGATGAAGTCACTCAACCACCTTGAGAAACATGGGATGTGTTGTGCATATTTTGCACACACACCCCGCCAAAGACAGGGACCCCCCTCTTTTTGTCCCCGATGGGCTATTTTGCTCTCGCCTCATTTTGTGTGCCCCTATTCCGAAGCCTAAGATGGTCATGTGCCTTAAAATGATCAATTTCTTAATGGTTGGGTTCACCTAGCTGAGTTTCAATAAGTCGTTAGCCTTTGCGGGCTGGTTCCTATGGGCTTCCATTAGCTTTTTTTCTTGGCATTCATTGACCCTTGTGGACCCGCATTTGTGGGTCTCCTCTTCCTGTTCACCATTGTGTTCCACCTTTTTTCCTATAGCCAAGCCCTAACTTTCACTCGATTAGCGAGTCCCGCAGGGTGATCCCACAATAGTGGTTTACAGTTTTTGGCCAAACTGGACACTGAAATTATTATTTTTAACTAAATCTTCACATCCGGCCACCTATAGCGGCTAAACCGTGAGGAATTTGAAGATGATGCAAACTAGAGTCTCATCACATTTTGTCTATAGATTCTAAAAATATTTTTTTCAAAATTTTTGGAATAAGATTGCACTTCTTTTTCCATCTCCCACGAAAACTATTTTGTTTCAGAAAACAACATTTTTTAAAAGTGACGCTCACCATATACAACATAACTTTTTTTGTATGAAGGATAAAATTATAATTTTTTTGAATTTAGATTTGTAACTATGATATATAGCACTTTCATTTGGTTTCATAGTTTTTTATTGAATATTTTTTCCTTAATAGAGTTTTGAAGTCAAACCAATTGCAATTCAGACATAGGCGGACTGTATACAACATAACTTCTTATGTATGTATCAAAATTTTTTTTTTTTTTTAAATGGATCAAGGACATCAATACCCAGCACAAACATATTTAAAAAAATAAAATTGATGATTTTCTATTTTTCCACATGTGCAAAATAGAGAGCTTGATTTTTGATGAAAAACCTATGTTTAATAAAACTAAAAAAACACATACATAATAAAACCAAAAAATATTAAAATTATATTCATGGGATAACTCATTTTGAGGACTACCATAATAATTTGAAATAAATTTTAAATGGATTCATTTGATCCCCCAAAACGTAAATCAAAAGTGTTTTTTTATCAGCATTTTGATAGGTGTAAAGGAGACTCATTTATAGGTATGGTTTAAAACTAGCGAGGTTTTATCCAAGGGGGTTTGATCTAAGGTGGTTTGATCAAACCCTCTTCAATTGGAATCCTTAAAATGGAACTTTTAAAGGCTTAAATCATTATATTTTCTAAAAATATGTGATTTCAGCAAGAATCAGTTCTTCTCAGAAATTGTAAACCAGCTTTGTGGGATCACCCCGCATCAACTTTTTTCGTCGCGTCCATCGGGCATTGCTGACCCACAACTATGGGTCGCTTTGTACTGACTTAGTCCCTACTCACTTGCTTCGCTTTTGCCTTCATTTTTTGACTTTGGGGACAAGTTGTCTATGGATTTGGGATGTTTTTGTGATGCCTAAGTGAACTGCCAAGGTTTCGTTAAGTTTCAAGAAGTTTCAAAAGTTTCCTAGCGGGTCGTCGTCCCTCCGTCGTCATTTAAAAACTTTCATTGCAGGCTGTTGCCCTCTGTCGTCATTTCAGAACTTTCCTTGTGGGTCATCGTCCTTCCGTTGTAGTTTCATAACTTTTCTTGCGGGTCGTTGTCCCTCTGTTGTCGTTTTGAAACTTTCCTTATGGGCTGCCATCCCTCCATTATCATTTTGGAACTTTCCTTGTGGGCCGCCATCCCTCCATTGTCATTTCAGAACTTTCCTTGCAGGATGACATCCCTCCATCGCCATTTCAGAACTTC
This sequence comes from Sequoiadendron giganteum, assembly GCA_007115665.2. Lineage (NCBI taxonomy): Eukaryota > Viridiplantae > Streptophyta > Pinopsida > Cupressales > Cupressaceae > Sequoiadendron > Sequoiadendron giganteum. The sequence continues at coordinate 143,440,365 of CM021108.1, forward strand.
CCTTGTGGGTCGTCGTCCCTCTGTTGTCGTTTCAGAACTTTCCTTGCAGGCCACCGTCCCTCCATCATCATTTTAGAACTTTCTTTGCGGGTCGCTGTGTGCGGGTTGTCGTGTGCTCATTGCCATTTTCAAAAGGGCGGCGGACCCTCCGGCTCTCGCATCCCAAATTTTTGCATTTTTCAAAATGAGTCTAATCTTAAGAAAATATGTCTTGGCACTCTTTCTAACCCTTTTCCCACGTGCTAAAATTGAAAAATCTCAAATTTACTAAGTTTTGTGAAGTTTCGAAACTTTCCTTGTGGGTCGTCGTCCCTCTATTGCCGTTTCAAAACTTTCCTTGCGGGTCATCATCCCTTCGTTGCCATTTCAGAACTTTCCTTTCAGGTTGTCGTCCCTTTGTTGTCGTTTCAAAACTTTCTTTGCAGGCCACCGTGTGCGGGTCGTCGTGTGCTCATTGTCGTTTTTGAAAGGGCGGTGAACCCTCTATCTTCCGCCTTCCAGATTTCTACATTTTTCGAAAAGGGCCAAATCATTAAGGAATAGGTCTAGGCACCCTTCTAATGCATCTTTCATGTGCTTAATTTGGAAAATCTCAAAATTGCTGAGTTGTGGTTTTGTGAAACTTTTCATACAGGAAGCCGCCTTTCGGATGTCGTGGTCACCAATGTTGTCTTTACGATGCAAACATGTCTAGCTTCCAAGTTCCCAACCTCTGCATCACTTCGGCCCTCAAAAGTGAAATCTCCCCGAAATCTAATTTCTTGAGAAGGAAAGTTTCTCAAAATGTCAAAAAGAAAATTGTCTTGAAATGAGAATTGTTCCAAAATGGAAATCTTTCCCGAAATAGCTTATTTCCAACAATGGAAATTTTTCTGAAATGTAAATGTTCCCAAAATTGATTTTTCTTCCTAAAATAGGAAAATTTCCAAAAATAGAAAGTTTCCAAAAATGGAAAGTTTCCAAAATTGGAAAATTTCCATAAATGGAAAGTTTCAAAAAATGGAAAGTTTTTTTTTCCGAAATATGAAATTCTTGATGGACTATAAATTGATACATTTTGATTCTCTAAGTGAGGGAAATTTGTCACTTTTGGAGATGTAAATCATGATATCTTATGGCATAGGTGCTTTTAAGGATGCTTGGGGGAATAATGGATCAATTCAATAAAGAATCGACATGCAAATGGGGTAGCAAGCTAAGTGGGATTAACCTTGGGGGAAACTCTGTGGTTAAGCGCGCTTGAATTGGAGCAGTACTGGGATGGGTGACCTCTCGGGACGGACCAATGCTTCACCTTTGTAAGCATCACCTAGATGCAATGAGTGCTAAGTGGACCATTCATTATCATGAGAGATGGGTTCTTGTGAACCACTACTCATGAATCATGGTCAATGAGTTTGACTCAAAAACTACACGGTTGAATCTTGATAGCAATATCATAATACAAAGACATGTCAGGAGGGAAGATTTTAATTCAAATTGTCAAGGTGGAGATGGGTTTACATGTGGATGCACGCTAGGAGGATGCGACCTGAATATCTAATTGCCAAAGCCTGCTTAAGAATCTATTTTGAGCCACACAACAACCGAAGAAGTACTTTCAAACAGGGTGATGGAGGGAACTATTTTATTTCACTACAATGATGATGATTGTCATGAGTTGTCCATCCAAATCAGGAGAAGCATATCTACCTCTCAGAAGCACCAATTTGCAAAAAGAATGTACTTAATTGGCTACACGAATGTTGTGAATACATCAAGAAAAAGGGCAGCCTTTGACAGCTTTCAGTGGCAGCAAAAGCAATCAGCTAGAAGACAAAAGTGCTACAGTGCATGGGTCACTAGAGGATGAAATAGGGAAAAGATGAAATATATTTTAAATTGCTAAATATTTGGGGGTAGGTGAAACCCTAACTTGTAACAAATATAGTCCACACAATGAAAATTAAATCCTAGCCATTCATTTTTCTTTTTGAAAACTATAAATAGGGGTTTACCCCTCATTTATTAATGGTTGGAGAACTAGTGTAAAGGACATTTTTCATCAATAGAGAGAAGCATTGCATGATTTATGGGTGTTTCTTTTAAGTTTGTTCATTATGCATGCATGGTTCAACTCCCATGTTAGACTTAGTTGTTAGTTTCTTGAATGGTTGTGGTAATGGTGTTTTCTATTATGTTATTTGATGAATTTCCAGCCCATACTTTTGGCACTTGTTGATGACAAGTTGTTGTGTAAAGTTAGTCTGGGCTTCTTTATTTCATTGCTATAACTTAGTTCAATTGTATGTTCATGAAGTGCATGTACAATATGAAAATATGCAATCCTTAGAAGATTGCACTAGTTTTGTGTAGCTGTAGGCTTCTCTTGGTCAAACAAAACCTAGTTTAGGAAGTTTGTCTATTATAGTAGCCACCATTGTTATTGTTCATTCATGCTTAGGATTTAGAACAACTCTCTTAACCCTTCCTCTTTTGCTATTTCTTTTAGCTCCTTGTTAGTTTAGGATTCCAAGAATCACCACAATGCTAAATTTGATGAACATGGTGAGTTTTAGCTTGTTGTTTTGAGTGGGCAACCACTGTTCATTCACTTCTAACACTCCTAAAACTCTATTTGTAGACCCAACTTCCCATGCTTTGTAACTCATTTGTAAGTCTGCCTTGTGATTACCAGCAAAATCACATCAATCAATTGAGATATTCCAAGCATTGTCATGACCTGACACCCAAGAGACCTTGGGGTGATTTTTTGCAACTTGCTTGTAAGAAATTATCTTTCAAGAGAGGTAGTGTGCTTGTGTGATGCCTATGTTGAGAAGGTGCAAAAACACCCATCAACAAAACCAGGACTAGAAGGAGGGCCTTGCTGAGCTTGAGGCTACAAAGCTAAAAGTTGGAAGTTGAAAGCACTCTCAAGTAAAAATCTGAGATAATATGGAACAACATTTTCAAATCAACATTGCTCAGCTACATGCATATTTGAATAAGAGATTGAGGAGACCATTGCAGCAATTTGCATTGGAAAATAGGTGTAGAATCCATGGCACCCACAAACATAATGAATTGGAATGTTTGACATTCTTGGACAGAATTGAAAGAGTCTTGAAAGGAGAAATCCTCTTGTGGGAAATATATCAACCCTTGGCTTTGCCAGACCTAGAAGAAAAATTGATTGATATGGTAGCCAAGGCCTTCAAAGGTCTAATCCAAGAGCACTTGAGCAGCAAGGATGGACTAAGGTTAGTGGAGGTACTAATGTCTAGTTGGTGCAAATTCCATAATGCACCACATTCAAATTTTCCTTGTTCATCATGTGCAAACCTCATCACTCAAGTTAAGGGCAGTTTGAATAAGTTGGAGCAGTCAACTCTTAATGGAGAGGAGTCATCCCATGAGGTAGGAGAGTTGTCAACATTTAGAGGATAACACATTCAAGTTAAACTAGGAAATTTGACACAAGTTGGTGCTGGGACAGCAAACACTGAGGCTGGAAGTCAAGGCGAAGGAGTTGACTTCCTTGGGACAACAATGATCTTTGATGAAAGCTCGGTTAGAAGGGAATCAAAGGGCCTTTTCTCCATCAATAAAGGGCAACCCTCCACTCAAGAAGAAGAATTGTTGGTAGGTGAAAATGAATTAACCAAGTTTGCAATAGCATATGCTGGGACATCCCATGTAGATGCTGAAAGTCAAAAGGATGAGGCTAAAATCCTTGGGGCAGCAAAAGATAATGATGAAATCTCTAGTGAAATGGAATTTGAAGACCCATTCTCAATGGGTGAGAGAAATCAAACAACTAAAGAAGAAGAACTAGAGGAGTGGGAACAACTACAGGCTGCGACTATCTACCATCAAACTCCCTTCCTAACTGCTGACGATGAGGACCCAGTAGTGGAAAGATACAACAAACTCGTGTCAAGAATCACAAGGGATTGGTCTGAGCTAAGCCATCAAGTAGATTTGGAGGTTTTGTTTCTCCCAAATTGGCGTAGACTCCATGACTTACCACATTCTGAATTCACATGCAAGCTATGCCAAGAGGCCATTGAACAAGTCAAAGAACAAGTGAGGCAACTGAGTGCACTGCTTCCTACAGCAGCTTCAAAGATTGAACTAGAGGACCAAGAGCTTGAACCAAGTGATAATCGAGTTGAAGTTAGTTATCAAGAGGATGTTGGGACAACAACGCAAGAAGAACAATGTAGTCCCGAGCCTTCAAACAATGAACCAGAGCACATGGGAATGCTATCTAGCAGACATCAAGAGTCCTTCCCTCCTATAGAGTGTCTATACATGATGGATGATAGGCCTTATGGGGAATCCTTGGAGGGAAACCACATAGTAAATATTGGCCCCCTTGAAGAGGTACCATCAATTGATGACTTCTTTCCATTGGGAGCTATAATTCAGAGGTATGCCAATGTTGAGGAGTACATTTTAGAAGATGGTGGTGATGAAGACATACTACTAAACCTCCAGACAGTGAAACATTAGAGTCTCCGGATTGGGAAAGGGGTTCCTTCTCAATCTACAATGACAGTGAACAAGAAGAAATGAGCGAAAATCATGGTGAGCCACATGAACTGCAAGGAGAAGAAGACCAAGGAAGGGGTGATTTAGCAACTGACTACAAAGAAGATGTGCCTTTCCAATCAAGGGGTGCAACTGAAGATCTTTCTACCTTGGCCATTGTTGATTCTCCCACAGATTTAGAGAGCTGTAGCAGGATAGATTCATGCATGTCATGCTTTTATAATGTGAACTATAAACAAATGGAGGTCAACACAAGGGAACCGAGAAGGGGCAGTGTGCTGCCTTTTGAGGACAACAATCAAGCAGAGTCCTGGACTACAAAAGACCAACGAGATGAAGTGTACCTCTTCGAAGAACAACTGACAGAGGCTACGGGTCCCACCAAAAGATTGGAAGAGGTGTGTGTTGCCTCATTCTCCCTGCCTTGTGCAAGCTTGAGACTAGGAATGTTGCTTCATCCAAGGCCTCCACCTGAGGTTACCAACACAACGACCCAGGATGTGGTGCTCACTCTCGATTGTCAAACGATGCTACCTTCACATGACAACACCTAGGTTCTATCTTTCCTTACTCTTGTGAATACTTACAACTGTGTTTATCATTTTGATTTTGGGGATGAAGGGAGACAAACATGTCTATGGATCAACCATGGGTTTAACGAACCTCCTCAATTGTTGATTTTTCTTGAATATGCAATTGAATTTGAATGTTGCAATGTTGAACTTCTTTTTTCTGAATATAAGGATGAGTGTGCATGGTTAAGAATTTTAACAATCACCCACCTACTTATGCATGCATTATGAAATCCAATGAGCATAAACGTCAATTTTCCTTTCCTGAATGTCATGCTTTATAAATATCTTTGTACATAGTGCGTTTTGAGTAGTGTAGGCTTCATGTACATATCTCGCTTTCATGTATATACTCTGCTTTCTTGCTTTTGTTAGGTTAGGTTGGTTTTTCGTAGGTTAGTGTGCTTTAGAGTAGTTTCCTTGCTATTTTTTTTCTTTTGCTTCCCGCTTTGGTTAGTGTAGGTGTTTGCTTTTCATTTGCTTTTGTTTTGTTGCTGCTCCACTCAAGGGCCCTCTGCTTTTAGTTGGGCACATTTGCATGCACAACAATAATTTTATTGCCTGGGGTTGTTCTATGTATTTCTTCGATAAACTCTAATCAAGTTTTCAGAGTGGATGGTGAAGGTCTTCTATTAGTGTTAAGTGATTTGGATGTTTGATTCAAAGAGGATGAGTTACTAGCTTGATCTGATTCTGACGTATTTTAAAATCTTATATGTATTTCACACTTTAAGAATCTAAGGATTGTCGTAGCTCCTTTTGTGAAGTTAAGTTAAGTGAAAAATCTAAATTTTTGTTTCAGCACCACTGTGATTCTTAGCCCTGAGTGCAAGCTTCACTGCTTGCAGGTTGAAACAAAAGAAGAGAAAAGAAAAAATCAAAAGAAATAAAAAGAAAGAAAGAAAAATGATGAAAACCAAAAGAAAGAAAATTCAACTTTCAGGAGGATATGAATAACTCTATCGGGGCTATGGACGCCCGGTCGACAGTAAAGCAATGTTCAGGAGAATCACAATGACAACCTCATCGGGGCTATGGATGCTTGACTAGCAATGAGGCAATTTCCCAAATGCTTTTGAAGTTAGAATCAATTACTTAGCTTAACTTGATGGAGCTTAGGTTCCTGTAGTGGCTCAAGGATAGGAATTAACGCAATTACACACACTTGGATTTTCAACATACTGAAGGTTGGGTTAGCTAGTGGTTTTGATCCTTTGGTCAAGCATCTGGTTTGTTTGCCCTAGAATGAGGATCGGAACCACAAATTTTGGGTTCGTGATTCCAGTTTGTCATTGAAATGCTCTAGAGCATTTCCCTAGTGAGTCACCATTTGTTGTGCATATTTTGTACACACACCCTGCCAAAGGCAAGGACCCCCTCTTTTCACCCCCGATGGGCTGTTTTACTCTCGCCTCATTTTGTGTGCCCCTATTCCCAAGCCTAGGATGGTCATGTGCCTTAAAATGATCAATTTCTTATTAGTTGGGTTCACCTAGCCTTTGCGAGCTAGTTCCTACAAGCTTCCCTTAGCTTTTTTCCCAAGGTCCGTTGACCTCTGTGGACCCGCATTTGTGGGTCTCCTTTTGTTGTTTTTCGTTGCATTCCACCTTTTTCCCATAGCCAAGCCCTGACTTTCATTCGACTGGTGGGTCCTACATCAACTTTTATCATTGCATCTATTGGGCATCTTGGACCCACAATCGTGGGTCACCTCCTGTTGACTTGGTCCCTGCTCACTTGCTTCACTTTTGCCTTCATTCTTTGACTTTGGGGACAAGTTGTCTATGGATTTGGGATGTTTTTGTGATGCGTAAGTGAACTGCCAAGATTTCGTTAAGTTTTGGGAAGTTTCAGAACTTTCATTATGGGTTGTTGTCCCTCCGTTGCCATTTCAGAACTTTCATTACGAGTCGTCATCACTCCATCGCCATTTCAGAACTTTCCTTACAGGCCATCGTCCTTCCATTGTCATTTCAAAACTTTCCTTGCAGGTCGCCATCCCTCCGTTTCCATTTCGGAACTTTCCTTGTGGGTCATCGTCCCTCCATTATCATTTCAAAACTTTCCTTGCGGGCCGCCATCCCTCCGTTGTCATTTCAAAACTTTCCTTATGAGCTATCATCCCTCTGTTGTCGTTTCAGAACTTTCATTACGGGTCGCCGTTTCGAAACTTTCCTTGTGGGCCACCATCCCTCCGCTGTCATTTCAAAAATTTCCTTGTGGAGCGTCGTCCCTCCATCGTCGTTTCAAAACTTTCTTTGCGGGTCGTCATGTGCTCATTGTCGTTTTTGAAAGAGCGGCAGACCCTTCGACTTCCCCCTTCCAAATCTCTGCATTTTCGGAATGGGTGCAAACTTCAACTTTTCAGAATCTAGGGACCATCAAATGAATGCCTTCACATGCCTAAAGGGGTTTGCATCAAATTTTTCATGTGTTTAGACATTATGGAAATTTCATTGTGGGTCCTCGTGTGCGGGTCGTCATTTTCAAAAGGGTAGCGGACCCTCTGGCTCCCGCATCCCAAATTTCCGCATTTTTAAAAATGAGTCTAATATTAAGAAAATATGTCTTAGCACTCTTTCTACCCCTTTTCCCATGTGCTAAAATTGAAAAATCTCAAATTTACTAAGTTTTGCAAAGTTTTGGAACTTTCCTTGTGGGTCATCGTCCCTTCGTTGCCATTTCAGAACTTTCCTTGCGGGTCATCGTCCCTCCGTTGCCATTTTGAAACTTTCCTTATGGGTCTCCATCCCTCCATTGTCGTTTCAGAACTTTCTTTGTGGGCCACCATGTGCAGGTCATCGTGTGCTCATTGTCGTTTTCGAAAGGGTGGCGGACCCTCCGGCTTCCCCCTTCCAAATTTTTGCATTTTTTGAAAAGGGCCAAATCATTAAGGAATAGGTCTAGACACCCTTCTAATGCATCTCTCACATGCTTAATTTGGAAAATCTCAAAAGTGCTAAGAGTTGTGGTTTTGCGAAACTTTTCATGCAGGAAGCCGCCTTCTAGATGTCGTGGTCGCCAATGTTGTCTTTACGGTGCAAACATGTTCGACTTCCCACTTCCCAGCCTTCGCATCGCTTCGGCCCTCAAAAGTGAAATGTCCTCGAAATTTGATTTCTCAAGAAGGAAAGTTTCTCAAAATGTCAAAAAGAAAATTGTCTTGAAATGAGAATTATCCAAAAATGGAAATTTTCCCAAAATGGAAATCTTTCCCGAAATAGAGCTTTTTTCCAAAAATGGATTTTTTTTTGAAATGCAAATGTTCCCAAAATTGATTTTTCTTCCTAAAATAGGAAAATTTCAAAAACTGGAAAGTTTCCAAAAATGGAAAGTTTTTTTCGCAATATGAAATTCTTGATGGACTATAAATTGATACATTTTGATTTTCTAAGTGAGGGAATTTTGTTACTTTTGGAGATCTAAATCATTATATCTTATGACATAGGTACTTTTAAGGATGCTTGGGGGAATAATGGATCAATTCAATAAAGAACCAGCATACGAAGACATGTCAGGAGGGGAGATTTTAATTCAAATTGTCAAGGTGGAGATGGGTTTACATGTGGATGCATGCTAGGAGGAAAGGGCCTGAATATCTAATTTCCAAAGCCTACTTAAGAATCTATTTTGAGCCACACAACAACCGAAGAAGTGCTTTCAAACAGGGCGATGGAGGGAACTATTTTATTTCACCAAAATGATGATGATTGTCAGGAGCAATCCATCCAAATCAGGAGCAAAATATCTACCTCTCAAAAGCACCAATCTGCAAAAAGAATGCACTTAATTGGCTACAAAAATGTTGTGAGTACACCAAGAAAAAAAGCAGCCTTTGATAGCTTTCAGTGGCAGCAAAGGCAATCAGCTAGAAGATAAAAGTGCTACATTGCATGGATCACTAGAGGACGAAATAGGGAAAAGACAAAGAATGTATTTTAAATTGTTGAATATTTGGGGTGGGTGAAACCCTAACTTGTAACAAATCTGGGCCACACAATGAAAATTAAATTTTATCCATTCATTTTTCTTTTTGAAAACTATAAATAGGGGCTTACCCCTCATTTGTAAATGGTTGGAGAACTGGTGTAAAGGGAATTTTGCAGCAATAGAGAGAAGAATTGCATGATTTATGGGTACTTGATGAATTTATAGCCCATACTTTTAGCACTTGTTGATGACTGGTAAAGTTAGCCTGGGCTTCTTCATTTCACTACTGCAAATTAGTTCAATTGTATGTTCATGAAGTGCATGTACAATCTAAAAATATGCAGTCCTTAGAAGATTGCACTAATTTTGTGTAGCTATAGGCTTCTCTTGGTCACGAAAAATCCAGTTTAGGAAGTTTTTCTATTGTAGCAGCCACCGTTGTTACTGTTCATTCATGCTTAGGATTCAAAACAACTCTCTTAACCCTTCTTCGTTTGCTATTTCTTTTAGCTTCTTGTTAGTTTAGGATTCCAAGCATCACCATAATGCTAAATTTGATGAACATGGTGAGTTTTAGCTTGTTGTTTTGAGTGGCCAGCCATTGTTCATTCACTTCCAGCACTCCTGAAACTCCATTTGCAGACCCAACTTCCCATGCTTTGTAACTCATCCGTAAGTCCGCCTTGTGATTACCATCAAAATCACATCAATCAACTAAGATATTCCAAGAATTATCATGACCTGACACCTGAGAGACCTTGGGGTGATTTTCTGCAACTTGCTTGTAGGAAATTACCTTTCAAGAGAGGTAGTGCACTTGTGCACTACCTGTGTTGAGAAGGTGCAAAAACACCCATCAACAAGATGATCTCCCTGAGTGGGTTCAGATGGTGGAGATAAACCTCCAAAGAGGGATGGTTCCCTTGGAACTTCACCTAATCTAACCTATGCTTTTACTAATTATTAAGAAAAAAGAGAATCAAAACCTAAACTATAAAACGATGATGCACCAAAATGAATTTCAAACCTACACTATTGTTTGGACATAATATGATCAAAATGAACAAGTTTCTTCATGCACAACTTAGGTTTCTACAAATCTATGCATAAGTGCTTGATAAGAATGTTGAAACTCGGGAGCCTTAGAAAGGAAAAATAACTATTTCATAATAAAAGTATTGTTTGAGTCATCACACAACTTATAACCTGCATAGAATATGTACATTTCTATATGAAGGTATAGAGAATGAGACATGAAATTCAAGGACTGAGTATAATATCACAAAAACCATATCCACCATTTATTATTGCACGCAAGATATAAATTTGAGAAGGAAAAATAGTTGTATTTCATTGATAAAAAGGAGTGTTACATAGTTGTATAAGTATGAAAATTGAGTTACAATGTTGTCCCAACTTGAAATAACCTTCAAAAAGTTACAATATAGTAGCTAAGAGAGAAAATAACTAGTCTATAATTTTCCTAAGGCTTTCCTTTTATGTTGCTCAACAACTGCTACATCATAGGAACATGTGTGGAAGAGAGAAAGATAAGTCTTCACTTCATCTTGTTGGGTCAAACTCCTTTGGGCATCCAAAATTGATATCCCTACTTTGTAGCCCCTAAAACTGCTCCAAAAAGGTACTTGAGTGAAGAAAAATTCCTTTTTTGACCTTCTCCACCATTAAGGCACCTTATAGCTCCTAGATGCCCTCAAAAGGCTCAAACTAAGTCAAAACTGCCCTATATTCCCTCCACTAGCTGCACAACTCACCAAACTGCCCTAGATATCCTCAACTACTCATAACTACTCATTATCTCCATCAAACTACCTTGACCTTATCAAACTAACTAATGGGACATGTGTATGAGATCTTTAAGGGTTGAAAAATGACACATGTTTTATGTCCTAAAATATCTTTATGCTAATCTATATCACTCTTCCTTTAATCCTATTATAATAAAACATTCAAGTGTAGTATATTCAAAAAATCGGTCAAGGTTGGAAATAGCAGCAGAGACCCAACTTCCACAATTTTAGTTGCTAGTATCTCTCCTTTCTCTCATTCACATTCTAATGTATCACTTTGTCTAGGTATATCATGCACCCTATGATGGACTAAGTTTGTCTTTTTAACATTTAATTATGAACCCTAATTGTGCTTTGAATTTGAAATTGATGACACAATAATGGGACTAGGATTTAGTAGCAAGAGTAGCAAGGCATAGTAAAAGGTAACTTGGTGTTGATACAACCACATTATAGAAGTCTACATGAATGGGATCATGGGCATGTCTGCTCATCTATAAAATAAATACATAATTATATAAAGTCTCTTGGTGCAAAGGATCTGACTAAGACATTCCATTTTAACAAGTACGATCACTTTGAATTAGCAACCCCACAACTAATACAAATGTTAGTCCTAATTGTTCAATCAGACAAAAGGGATCAATCAGTTGACATCATTGATACAAGCATTTGTACTATATGGAAATATGGTTCCATTTCTAAAAAAAATAAAATTTATCCCAATAACTTGAACTCAATTTTGCACAACCTTTTGTGTTCCTAGTTCCCTATTATTATGATCTCACAGAATATGTTCTTGCTATTCCTTTATAGTATTTCAGGTATGGAAATCTTCCAAAGGTTGCCCTCTATGACAACTATCACTATTTATTTGCCACTAGACCTATGCATTTCCCAATACCCCTATATATCTTTACCTTTACATCAACTTTAGCATAGGAAGATGAATCAAAAGCAAGCAAGGTATCACAATTTGCTAGTAATTTTGTGTCTTTATCTGGTAAAGTATCTTGCTTGACATGGAAAATTATACCTGATTTTATATGTGCAAGGACACTTGCTAACTTCAAATTAGGATTTTCAATCTAGGAGACATATATTGAACCTACCTCAACATTATGGCATGTCACCAAGACTCCATTTTTCCCTTAAGACTTATCCTTCACTCCATGTGTCTCTTCTTTGTACTGTCACTTTTTCATGCTATTGTTCATCATCAACTCCTCACTATCTTGTCCTTTTACATTCCATTATTCTTCCAAGTCCTTAGCATACTTTAAAAATTGTCATGCATATCCTCTTCCACATGCCCTCATAATATTCCAACACTATCCTTCTAAGTCTGAGATTATCCCTCTTCCACATAGATACCACTATCCTTGTGTCAAGATTCCCTATGACTGTCTCAACAAAACCTATTATGCTTTCTTTTAGGATCTCCATTTGTCCAAGGAACCTTGGCCTTAAACTTATCATGTTATCTTCCTTACTGCCTTGTTGTCCCAACTAACTTTTCCCTACTAGTATCATATATCCTATTGCCTTTTATCATTTTCTTCTTCCATTACAATGATGAGGTTATATATCTACCTTCAAGCCCATTTCTTTTTCCATAATCTTTATTGGATATTAGTTGCATCATGAACTGCTTGCATAATAGTTTCTTCATATGTGGAGACACTTAAGCCACTATCAAGAATGAATCACACACACATGGCTTCTAGTGATTGCACTAAGTTAAACCACATAGAAATATTTTAGGTCCTCCTAGATTATCATATGAAGATGTGATCCATTTGAGTGTTGTAGAATAGAAGACAATTACATATTTATCCAATCAAAGCACCCGCCATGAAATGATTAATTAGATATTTTTCCTTCTGTAGTTGTTTTGACTATAGTTTCCATAGCCTCATGATCATTTGGTCTTCTCCAAGGTCAAAAATCAAATTTTTGAAAGTCCTTGATAGCATCTATTAACATATGCATTCAAACCCTTGAGTGTAACTAGCATGGCCATCAAATCCTTCTTGTTGATCTTCACACTCCTTGGCTAATTTTAGATGATTGTCCTCCCTAAAATCTTTGACCTTCAGACTATATTGTCCTCTTCACTATCAAAACTCACTCAATGTTACCATTAGATCGAGGTACCTACCATCTTATGTTACCTCATTTTTTTTACTCCAAGGTGCTTCAAAAGTGTTGCATCAATATCACATGAATCCTGAATCATGCAAGGGGTAATGCCACAAACTAAAAGTGATATTTACCTACCTTTCTCATAATCTCAAAGTTTTTTGGTCTCTAAAATTAGTGTTTAGTTCCAAAATTATAGTGAACTTCTCTCAACTATTGTGCCTCCTTTTGGTTAAGTACCACCCTCATGTCTAGTGTTTAACTTCTAGCAACACTCCTTACATTACTCATCACCCCCCTATGACCTATCTTTTTTCTCCACCTTTGTCTTGTGATTCATTCAATAATTCTATTTAGAATCCATGACTCATATCATAAAGTGGAGCTCCAAATATTATACCTCCACAAGTTAACTTAAACACACAAATTTGACTTTGTGGATCTAGTGCAATGCAAGACTTAGTGTAAAATAAAACTCTAACTCCCCAAATACAAGAATGTATTTTTTATCATCTTCTCCAATTTTGGGAAATGGATTCAAAATTGATGTTGCAGATGGTATTTCATCTTTGAACTCAACACTCTCCCTATATTCTAGAGCTTTTGAATCCTGAACATGATGAGAAAATTAGCATGCATCTCCATAGCAGTAACCCTATAAAGTCAAGTAATTTTTGCATATTTTTGGTTTGGCATGATAAGAATGTGAAAAAAATAGTTCTCTCCCCTATTAAATGTTCCCTTAACAAAGAATTTACAGAGTGGAGGAGCAGTTGACAATTGGTAGTTGTAAGCTTCTTTAGAATTGGTAGAATTTGGTTGTGTACACTAGGATCTTACCCCTTTAATAAGACTCGTAAGATCATCTCACACTTGATGAGAACTAAAATAATCTAAATCAACATAAGGTTATGCACCACAAACATCAATGCACATAATACCTTCCATCTCAGGGTCAACAACAAATGTACTCAAGTTTCCTTCTAATGTATCCCATTGTGTTTTGCTCACCATGATTGCCACTTTATTCCATTTTGGCATAATGCTTTGAAATGTTTTTTAATGCTTCTTCTTGCTCTATCTCTTATAACAATTATCATGACTTCCTTTTAACATTTATTTAAAGACCTTGAGCTCAACTGACTCTAACTTATTTCCCCTTGTAGTGGATGGTTGAAGATGATTTGGAATGCATGTAGTTGATAAGAAAATGGAATATGTTACCTTATAGAAATAAATCCTTACAGAGTTGTAAAGTTTGTACAAATATCAACCAATGAAGCTTAAATTCAAGATAAGATTCCTTTCTATAGGAGTTCATCATGGTGAACACTAGCCCATGCAAGAGCTAGCTGGATATTTTCTTCTTTTATTTTCTCAAGTATATGATACATTCTTCATGGAACCTTACCATGTTGCATTTTCCAATGTGCTTTAGCAATGTCATTCAAACATTATCTACTTAAACCTCTAGTAATCTTTGAAACAAATCAAGTGAAATAGTCTCTATTTTTTTCTAACAAAACAAAAAAGTATCTTTCTTCATAGACATCTTACAGAGTGTGCAATAAATAACAAATCATCTTTTTATCCTATACCCAAGCCTTTCCTACTAGCTAGTGGCGAGCGGTGCGGCCGGTGGCGCGCAGGCTGCGCTCGGGCGGAGCGGAGTGGGTGGCGGGCCGGCAAAGGCTGCGGTGGCCGGATTTTAAGCCCTTGACGGCTAATTTTTTCTCTCCAACCCCCTATTATGTCATTTTTGTTCAAATGGGCATAACTTGGGCATCCTAGCTCCGTTTTTCGAATAGGAAGATGCATTGGAAAGCTGAGAATGGCACCAATCTGATGGTATAGAAAATTTTTTAATTTTTTTACCAGTCTGGATATTTTTTACTAGTCAAAGTGAGGTCTTCTTTCTTCACTTCCGGGGTCATAGAAGATGCAAACGGACTCCATTTTTCAAACTTGAATAGGCGTTGGAAAGCTCTCAACATGCTCTATTCAGTGATGTGATCTATTTTCTTAGAATTTTCACCAAGTATATGAGAATTTGTCTTGAAGTATTTTTTGCTTATGCATAGCTTCCTTCTTCTTAGTTTGTACTAGGGTTTGGGTTTATCTTTTGTGGGGGGTGTTTTTTCTCTTGCTTTCTGTCATTTATATCAAAAAACTAGCACACCAAAACTCTCAAAAATACAAACCCTTCTGCATCTTCTGTCTATTCTGAAAGATCACATAATAATAAAAAACACAAGCAGGTACAGGTGCAGGGTTTCATGGCACACTCTTCAGTTGAGCTACTCACATCACATAAATATCACACTTGGAAGTCTCGTATGATGAGGCTACTCAGGTCATGAGGGTTATGGTCTTGTTTAGATGAGGTTCAGCCTCAGTTGCAGTGTCCTTTTGAGATTATGCAGCATAGGAACAAGATGGATGAGACTATGGGTTTGTTATGCATGCATGTTTCAGACAGTCTTTTATTTCACCTTGATGCTTTGCTCACTCCTCGAGCCATGTGGCTGAAGTTTGAGACACTTTTTGGGGTCGTTAATGAGTTTTGCGCATTATAGATTGAGGCAGAGCTAACTTCATTGTTACTTGATTCATTTCCCACTATTGAGGATTTTTTGAACCAATTCAAAACTATCTGTACTATTTTACAGGGTTGTGGGAAGAACAAGACAGACACAGAGTGCATTTCCTTGATTCTTTCGAAGCTTCATGGTCCATTTCAGATATTTGCTTCCTCCTTCTACTCCACCATGGATGGTTTGGGTGCCAGTTTTACCATGCCTTCCTTTGATTTATTTTGTGAGCGATTGTCTCGGGAACAGTCTCACCTTTCTCAGATGGATATGCTCTCAGGTTCAAAGAGCAAAGCATTGGTTGCTCAGTCACCGAAGGGGAAACAGAAGTAGAAACCGAGGCCCAAGAAAGATTTTGTAGGTAGTGAGCATTCCTCCAAACCGCCTCCTAAGTCTGATTCTAAACCACCATTTAATCCAAAACATGGGAAATCTTCGAAGTCTGGTGAGTCTTCCTCCAAGACTAAGGAGAAATCAGGAGACACTTGCAGTTTTTGTGGCAAGCAAGGTCATCCAGTTTCCAGGTGTTGGAAACGATTAGAGGCTTTAGAGGAGGCCATGCAGCAGCAACACATCTCCTCACCTCAGTCTTCTTCTTCTTCCACCATAGGGAAGGGTCATGCTCTCACTACACGAGCATCGACCAATGGGTCCACTTGGATTTTAGACTCTGGTGCTTCTCACCATATGACACACACTCAGCAGTTGGTCACTTCTCTTGCCTCTTGTGGTACTTCACAGATTGCAGTGGGTGACTCTTCATAGCTTTCCGTCTTAGGTTCAGGTTCTGTCTCTTTGGATGGGGGCACTCTACAGGATGTTTTGGTTGTTCCTGATATTTCGACGAACCTCTTGTCCATTTATCAGATTTGCCACACTGGCTCTGGTAAGACAGTTGAGTTCTCACCACATGATGTGGTTATTCGGGACCTTCATGATTCTGATTTGGTTGTGGCTACTGGTAGTGTTGATACTGCATCTCGTCTTTACAGATTTGATGGATTTGCGCCTTCTGAGGGTACAGGTTCATCTCTTATAGCGCATGCAGATTCAGTGAGTCAGCTTTGGCATGAGCGTTTGGGCCATGTCAGCTACAGATATCTTCAGCAGATGAGTACACAGTCACTTGTTCTTGGTCTTCCACGGATTTCCTGCACTGACGGTGTTTGTCATGGTTGTGTGCTTGGCAAGCATCACAGGGATCCCTTTCCGAAGGGAAGTACCACTCGTGCCTTGGCACCCTTGGAGTTGATTCATAGTGACCTCATGTCATTTCCCACTCCTTCTTTTTTAGGGGCCAAGTATGTACTCACATTCATTGATGACTTCTCCAGACGCACATGGTTGTACTTTCTTAAGTACAAGTCTAATGTCTTTGATTCCTTTTGTGTCTTCAAGACATTTGTAGAGAAGCAGTCTGGTCTTTCTATCCGGCGGATACGTATAGATAATGGGGGGGAGTATGTGAATCAGGCCTTCAGATATTTTTGCACTGAGCATGGTTTGCAGCATCAGTTTTCTGTTCCCTACACCCCTCAGCAGAATGGTATCGCTGAGCGAAAGAACAGATCTTTACGGGAGATGGCTAATTGTATGATTCAGTCCAGGTCCATGGATTCATCTTTTTGGGCTGAGGCAGTCAATTGTGTCAACTATATTCAGAATCAGATGCCTCACAAGGCGATTCGACATATGACTCCTAAGGAGGCTTGGTCTCATGACAAGCCTGATATTTCATCATTTCGAGTATTTGGTAGTGAGGCATGGGCTTTTATTCTTGATGCTCAGAGGAGAGCTATGGATCAGAAGAGTCGACCCCTCATATTTGTCGACTACTGTGAGGATGTTAAGGCGTACAGGTTATTTGATCCTGCTTCTAGAGAGGTCTTGTTTCGACGGGATGTTTAGTTTGATGAGCACCTTCCTCCAGTTGATACCTTGTCTCCAGTGTCCACTTCACTACCTACTCCACCCACTACAGCTCTTCAGGATTATTTTGAGGATTCTGATGAGGATATTGATGATCCCCCATCTCCACCTCCCCCTGCTCCACCTCAGAGGCCCAAATGGGCTCGCTTTACTATTGAGGCAGTAGGATCTATGGCCGGTGATCCTTCAGAAACTCGTCGCACTCGTTCTCATACTACGGGTTCTAGTCTTTTGACTCATGCTCTTTCAGAGGCGACAGGTCACCCTGAGTGGGATAGTGCCATGGAGGAGGAGTATTCTTCTTTAATGAGGAATAATACATGGGATCTTTGTCCTCTTCCTAAGCGCAGAAAGATGGTTCGGTGTCGATGGTTGTATCGCACCAAGTATGTTGTTGATGGTTCTATTGATAAGTACAAAGCATGTCTTGTTGCGAAGGGTTTCTCACAGGTTGAGGGTATTGATTACTTCGAGACATTTGCCCCTGTCGCCAAGATGAATTCTATTCGCTTTGTATTATCACTTGCACCTTCTAGAGGATGGCTCATTTTTTAGATGGATGTGAAGTGTGCCTTCTTACATGGTGACCTACAAGAGGAGATCTATATGGAGCAGCCTCAGGGATTTTTTCATGATTCTTCTTTGGTTTGCAGACTTCAGCATTCATTATATGGTCTCAAACAAGCCCCTCGGGCTTGGTATGAGAAGATGGACTCTTTTTTGCTTTCCACTGGTTTCACTCATTGTCATTCTGATCACACGGTCTATATTCAGCATCTTGAGGGCGAGATCCTGATTCTTGTGCTATATGTTGATGATATTCTCATCACAGGTAGCTCATCCTCCATGATTCAGCATTCTCAGCTAGCCTTGATGGAGCAGTTTGAGATGACAGATCTTGGCCTTCTGCACTATTTCCTTGGTCCTCAGGTGATTCAGTCTTTAGAAGGGATCTCCATTTACCAGCAGAAGTATTCATTTGATATGCTTCAGCACTTTGGCATGATTGATTGCAAGCTTTCCCCCACACCTTTTCAGTCAGGGGTTGTTTTGACTACTACTTGCCCCACTCCTTCAGTAGATGTTACACTTTACAGGCAGTTTGTTGTACCTGACTCATACTCGTCCTGACCTTTCCTTTGCGGTTGGTCTTGTCTCTCGATTCTCACATGATCCTCATGAGAGTCATTGGCAAGCTGCCAAGCGTATTTTGAGGTACATTCAGGGCACCACTTCATATGGCATTCACTACACATTAGGGGATCCTCACATTGTTGGCTACACTGACTCAGATTGGGCTGGTGATGTCAATGATCGGAAGTCTACTTCTGGATTTGTTTTTTGTCTTGGCTCTGGTCCTATCACATGGTCGTGCAAGAAGCAGGCTACTCATGCATTATCATCTACAGAGGCTAAGTATCGAGTTGTTGTGCTCACTAGTCAGGAGATTTTATGGCTTCGTTAGTTGATGACTGAGTTTGGTTTTCCTCCTAATAGTCCCACTATTCTTTAGTGTGACAATCAGAGTGCTATACACATTTTGCGCAACTCGGTGGAGCATCAACAGATGAAGCACATTGCGCTTCATATGCATTTCATCTGACAGTTGATTCAGGATGGTTCTCTCATCTTGGAGTATGTTCCCACTGCCGAGCAGGTTGCAGACATCTTCACGAAACCTTTTAAATCTCCGCGCTATCTTCAGTTGCGCTCTATGCTTGGGGTGAAGGAAGTTGTCCTTGGGGGGTCTTTATGAGGCATTCCTTCCTTCATGTTTCTTTCAGCATGTTGTTCTATCTCTTTTTGGAGAGGAGTTTTTCCCACTAGGTTTTCTCCTTTTTCTCCGTTTCATAAGGATTTCATTGTACTTGGGTACCTGATCTGGCCTTGTTGTCGGGACCCATTGCTTTTGCTTTCAGTAGCTTCTTCTAGGTTTTAGCTTCTCCCTATGTCTATATTAAGGGGGGGTGTTAGAGTAATTGGGTATTTACTTTATTAATTAAACAATATTTGTTTAATTACGTAAAGTTTTCTTTTAACTCTTTTTCATTTAAGCTAACATTAGGTACATAATAATTAATTACTTTATTGAGTATTATTGTGCAAGCCTAGGGTTTTCCTTTTTAGGGTTTTCATCTATATGTAGTTGAAAACTATCTTTTGTATTATTATTCATTTTACATTTTCAGGTGAATACGTTGCTCCACATTCTTGAGCATTTCCTTTGTTGCTTCTCTTTGTTTCTCCTTGTAATAGGTTATTTGCTTGCAAAGATCTTTTGGGATTTTGTGGTGTTGTATCTTCTCAACTCCAACAATAACCATAAAAATCAACAAACTCAATGGACTGATCATATGCTGTATTTCCCCAATCATAAGAAATAGGATCAGCAACAACATTTTCAACAATATGATCACAATCTATCACAGAGAACAAGTTGTCTATTTGTTCATTCTTGCTTAGTTCTGGGTTGTCATAATAGCAATCCACATCATTTTTCATTTTAGTAATGGACTGGGTGTCATCATTGAGTTTTTCATTTACAGCCTCTTAAGGATAGACACACACATTTTCACTGTCAAGTTGAAAACCATCAATGGTCGCTTCCTTACAACTGCTAGTGGTTGATCTCACTAACTGAAATTCATTACATACCTTATCACTTGCAGCTGATATATTGACATTCTCAAGAGAATTCCCTAAATCAACAAACTCCTTTGTCTCATCATAAAGACTTGCATCAAAGCTACACTCACTTGTAGACTTGACATGATCAATTGTACCATAGCACTATTGATTGCACATATCCTCTGCAAAAAGTAAATCCAATTCATATCCCTCATCATGTTCTTGGCTCAAAAATCTTGGAATCCCATTGTTATTCACAACATCACGCTCATTGCTTGAAGGGAAAGTATGATCAACACATTTTGAACTAAGATGATCATTCAGGAAATTGCCTACATCATTGTAGCCTTCAAGTGCTACAGAAAATTTTCTTTCTATTTTTGCATTTTCAAAGGAGATAGAAGTAACTTCAAATGTTTCATTTACCTCATCATGTCCTTCATCATTATGGCTGCAATTTTCATCTTGGTGTATCTCTTCTGAAATTTTTTCAAAGACAACTTCCTCATCACCTAATGATGCATCATTCTTGTCTTCAACCTTCTCAAGTATGCATTTGTCTTTATTTAAAACCAAGGACATCTAATCATTTGTACTTACACAACTGCTGATTTTATCAGCATGTTTATGCACAACTAAAGACAGCATACCTTGCACATACTCATTCCTCATTTTCTCCAAATTATCTAAAACCATGTAAGCCATCTGCATATCTGATATTTTGAAATCTTCTAACAATGCACGATATCCTTCCTCAAAAGATTCAAAGTACATATGAACGCAATCTGGAGCACTAGTTCTACAATTTTTCAGGGACCAATGAAAGAGCAACAACAAATCTATGACTAAAATCAATGCTTGACTCTTCATTTTTTCTTTTAATCTCCTTCAATCTTGTGACAAGGTCAGAAGGCTCTTTTACAAATTCTTTTGTATAAGCATCCACTAGTCTATCCCAGCATGCAAAGTATTTCTCAGGAAAAATTAAGTACCAATCCCTAGCTCGTGCTTCAAGAGATCTGACAAAAAATCTCATCCACATATCTTGATCTTCAAATATTTTTTTCTCCATGAAGCTAGAAAACTTTTGACATGTGCGTCTCTTTCACACACATTGTATCCATTAAATCTATGCATCTTCTTATAGACTTGAGTTGGCATACTCTCAGTTTTGTAATCAACACATGACAAGTCTAACTAGCTATACAATGGATCAAAGGAATTGACAAAAGGTGCATTAACTTGGCAAGTAGATATTGTATGATTGTATTTGAATTGGGCTCATGAAAACATTTGGTGCCTTTTGTCCATCTCTTTAATTTTTCTCTC
Organism: Sequoiadendron giganteum; assembly: GCA_007115665.2. Lineage (NCBI taxonomy): Eukaryota > Viridiplantae > Streptophyta > Pinopsida > Cupressales > Cupressaceae > Sequoiadendron > Sequoiadendron giganteum. Next base: position 143,461,833 of record CM021108.1, read on the forward strand.
AAACATAGCTTTCCATTCTGGCCTTATCCTAGGCTTGTGCACTCTTGGTTTCATGCACTTTGGAGTATTAAATGTTTGAGGATTATCAGACCTCTAAAGCTTCTTGACAAGCCCCATTAATGTATCTAATGGAATGGTTATTTCAGCTTCTTGATCCATGGATGTATGAAAATCAAGGCTCAACTAATTGTGCATAATCACAACCATGACGAATGAAGGATCATTAGGATGATTGGTAATATGATGGTAACCTTGGCTTGAAACACTTGATAATGAAAATGGATGGAAATCCCTAAGATATACAAATTCATTCTAACCATCCATATTAGCAAATATTTGAACACTTAGACAAAATTCTTTCAATGGAATTGCAATTACATTTAATATGATAGATCCAGCAAATGGGAGTGTGCAAACTCAATACTACTAGTATTTCCCTCTTTTAGTGTTGATTCACTCAATAGGGAACCAAAGTTTCTTCCTAAAACATTCAAATATGGTTTTCACACATAATCTTCTTGAAAACCAAAGGTGAAGAATACTTGGAAATGTTGCAGCTGCTGCAAATTGTCTTCCTAACTAGAAATATTGTAGATTTGGAAATTTTCTTCAAATCTTCAATAGGTTCTTTTGATAGAGTCGCCACCTCTCTTCACAGAGGACTGAACTTCAAGCAGTATGAATTTCTTTCACATGTAAACTTTCTTTTGAGTTCCTTTCACCAGTAGAGCACCAAAGATCATGAAACTTTAGATTCCTTGCAACAAATTATTTCTCCAGGTTTGAAATCCTTCAATATTTGAACCAAATGTAGAATAGCAAATAATATGACTATATGAAATATCAGTCTGCAACTAGAGATTCAAAATTCTCCCCAGCAGAGTTGCCAATCTGTTGGTGACTCGGATGGGCAAATAAGAGTCCACAATATCCAATCTCTAGTTACAAATTGGTCTGAAATTTCAATGACTCTTAAGGCAAGGTGATCTTCTATCCGAATTTCTTCAAGTTTCCCCCCAATAGATTCGCCATTCTGCTGGTGTTTCAAATCGATCAGTCTAATGAATCCTATAGACTTATCTAATTTCTTATACTCAAACTCAAAGGGGGATTTGACCAACTGACAAGATTTAGTCAGAGACTGAGATCTTCTGCACTTCTGGCTCTGCAGGACCAAGGTGGGTCAACCTATACAATGCCTAAAGACTTTAGTGCAACTATGCACAAACATTGCTTTTTATAGAAGATCATTCCTAATGAAAATAAATCAAGGAAAGCATTGACAACCTCAAATATGGTTGCATTCTTAGTATTTCAACACCTACTCAGCAATTGGGAGGCAGAACACAGCATTAAACCTCAACCGAACAACAAGGATTTAAAATGATTTTGAATTTAAAATATTTCTAAGAATGCATCAAGTTGAATAACAGATCAGTGCCTACTTCTAGGCCATGGAGTCAAACATAGAATTATGAAGGGAATTTCATCAACAAACAAACTTCTACCAGTGGATTCAAACTGTTGATGCATTACACCAACAGATCCACTCCTATTGTCAGTCAAATTCTTCTTGTCAAATCCAACTTGCTCACCTAAAATCACAATTATCTGCTCAAAGGAATTTAACCATTTCTTTGAAATAGACCCATGAACAAATAAAACACTCTCAGGGAAACTGAGATGATAAACTCAAACATACTTTGTATTATTGAATTCAAATGATCAAATGTGTACAAATCTAGAGATAATTTGATGACATTTATAATTTTCTTGCACAAACTGATTGATATTTACTCATGAAATCAGTAATTACAACTTACAGTCTCAATTTATGACTCAGAATCAACATTTCTTTATCTACCCAATCCCATATAGAAATTCAGAACCCTTTTATAATGAGAGAAGAAGAGAAGACAAAGAGAACAAAAGAAAACAAGATCAGCCCTAAAATGCATCCACAGTTGACAACTGGCAGATTCATCCTTCGTTAACCTGCAAAAAGAAAAGCCTCTCTCTTCTCTCTTCATTTGCAACAAACTTTGCCTCTGCCTTTGTTGTAGGAAATTCACCACATGAAAAATCCTCATCCTTTGTTTTGCAACAAAAAATTCACCATGTGAAGAAATTCGCTCCACTTTACCCTAGTGTGTGAAAACTATTTGTTTTGTTCATCTGTAAATATATCTTACCCTTGTGTTTCACTCTCCTCCAACAAAAAAGATTGTTTCTCATTTCATCTCCAAAGTCTTTATTTAAAATGAAGGCATTAAAATATTCTATCATCGGGTAACTTAAAACTTTACCCGTGCTCCTTTTACATTCACTTCTTAAAGTATTTCACTTAAAATAAAATCCTTTTAAAAATAACACCCTTGGGCATTTACTTTATTGTCCTCCAAACTTATATTGTTGGGCCTTTAATTTTAAAAACCCACCACTTGCTTGCTCCACGCACCTCGCACATCTCTTGTTGACGTGTTCCTCCTTCGACTAGGGTCAGTGGGGTGGGGCTTGGATTTGGCCACATTGCTATTTCTTCACAGGCCATCTGATTAGAGTTTCACCCTAATTTCTTCCAGCTCTGCACTTCACGAGCATGGTGGTTCAAACATAGGTGCTTATCACAGTCACCATGCAGCTCATTCTCCTTTCATCGATGCCATGGGAAATATAATTTCACCAAACCATTTTGATACATTTTCACTGGATGCCTCCATCGCAGCCTCTCAAACCTATGCAAGTATTTCCCTTCATAATATCGATTGATTTCCCTAAGCTAGTGGTGGCGCCCCTTCTTCCAATGCGTAAGATGCAAATTCAAATAACATTCACTTTCAACCCTGTCACTACTTTGAACCATGGATCAATTCGAGCCAAAGAAAAAACACATCTAGGGTTGGCGCCAAAAACGAATTTCCTCAAACAGTTTTGATACATTTCGCTGCAAGCACAAACTGCCTCTCAAAATAAACATGTTCTTGATTTACCCACACATCAGGCATCTGAGTAGAGACATCTCTTGCAGCATATTCTTGTATCCCTAGCCAACAAAACTCCCCAGATCGCTTTGTTATGTTTTTACTACGAGCGTAGCTTCCCATCATGCGCAAAATGAACAAGTGTCTAAGTCTCCCTTATATCAATGTTAAGAAATAAACACTTCCAGTCATTGCAAACCATGCACTTATCATACGGGCACCTAAACTTCCTTCTCTTTTTTGTTAAATGAATTCCCCTTTAACTGTTTGGCATAAGCGAAATGATAAATATGCTTACAGTTGAAACTTGTGCACATCATTCCCATGCTAGGGAAGACCAAATCCCTTGCATTTCATGAAGCATTTACAAGAATAGGTAAACCAGGTTCATTTGGGATCATTGAGTATGTGTGCAAGAGGTATTTTCTTGAATCGTCGTTCACCAAAAGATATTAAAGGTCAAAGCTGACCTCCCTAAAAGGTTCCAGAAAATGCAGGTGCAAAACAGAGCAAACTATATTTTCTTTTGGCCTGGTAAAAATGTCAAATCTTGTCATGAGGCTTTGCAACTTGACAGGGTAGTACATTTATGTATGGAGAATGGAGAGAAACATTCCTTTCGGCTTGACAATCAACCATTTGTGAAATACTAACCTAAATAGGAGGCCACTTTGTAAAATTGGAAGTTTGTAAACAACAGAAAAGTGCCAAAACCCTTCAACTTCACTTTTCAAAACCCTGACAAAACTCATCGTGGGAAGTTGAAAATTGGCATACATGTTCACATATGTCACATTAGTGGGTCCCCCAAGGGGTTTGGCTTGAAAATTAATAGGCTTTGGAATATGACCCTCCAAAGTAGGTCATTTAGGCAAATTTTCAGGTGCACCTCTAAAAGTGTAGAAGCAAATTTTTCAATATGGGCACTTCAAATTTGCAAAATTTGAGAGTGCCACCAAGATGCACCTTCTCAAAATGAAAATATGAGAAAATTGTTGAGAAAATGTGTCTCAACCTTGCAATTACATAAGTTACTATTGATACATCAGGCATTGTTCATCCGATGACAATGGGGGGGTGTAGTCGATATTTTATTAGCTTGACTTGTAAATCTGGACCATTCATCATTTATGTTTCATATCTGAAAAATGATATTTTATTATTGTAAATCTGGACCGTTCATCATTATGTCTCATATCTGATAGTCGATATTTTATTAGCTTGACTTGCCCTAGAAAGCAACCCTATTTTTATGAGGGCATTGTATTATGGTTGTGTATTGTGATGTATTATGAGAGTCTGATAGCGATCGTGTTGCCTCTGGTTCTCTAGTTGGTGATACTCTTATGACAAGCTTTCTCTGCAAGTATATTGTAATCTTTTTGATTTCTAAATAATATACTAGGCAACTTTTGGAGTGTGGGGGTTTTCTCCTAAAACAGTTTTCCCCACGTAAATCACTGTGTTATGGTATGCATGATATTTGTGTATTTCTGTTAAGTTTCTGTAACTATTAAAGATCTGTACAAATTTTGCATTATTATCCTCTCAAGATTAGAATAGAAGTTGTTCTACTACCTTAGCTTCCTTACAAAAACATAATCAAAATCATATAATAATGAAGATTGTGAGTGTAATTCTCTATGCTAGTGATAAGGCTTCATGAAACAAGCATTACTTGTATTTTTCTATCTTTCACGCACATGCTTGTATGTTGGAGAGAAATAATAAATATCACAAGCTCCCTAACCATTTCCACGACTTTGGAGGGTCACATGTTGTTGTATAAATGTCTCGACCGCTATTATAGCCTCCTCAACTTGTTCTCTGCAACGTCCCCCTTGCTTCTAGGTGTATACACTCAAATTTGATCTAGAAAATTAATTAAATACAAGTTATTTAATTAATAATCTTTAATTATACTTATAAATAAATTGGAAAATGTATTTATATAGTTCATTTTTCTCTAATTCTTTCTATCCTAAATCATTTTCTTCATATCTTAATTAAATGAACAAATTAATTTAGTTTATTTTATTTAATTAACCTGCTCTCACTGAATTTGAATTTTAAATTCAAATTTAGGCACAAGTCTACTAACTTCTTCCCACCTTCCACCTCATCATGTGTCTCAAGAATTAAATATTTATAATATTTAATTTGGCATTTATCATCAACAAATTCTAACTAATTTGGGACACTTGACCTTCATCTCCATTTTATTCCTCTTCACACTTGGCAGTTTGTTCTTATGAAGGGAACACGTTTCCCCTTTTCTCTCTAACCTCTTCATCTTCAACCGCCCATCTCTCCAGATTGAATTCAAACCTTTGATTCCTGCCACCTAGGCTCATGCCTTGGAAAATCTATAAATAAGCCCGCATTTACACAGCAAAAGAGAGAGAGCTAAGAATTTGTAGCAATTACACTCTACAACATTTTAATTAGCATTATCATCCTAGTGAGCATTTTAGTATTAGTATTTTAGCATCAAGTAGTTTAATCATGGAATTTTCATTAGCAACATCCTAATTACAGCATTTCCATCATATCATTTTCATACAACAACAACATAGCAGCATTATTATCTTTGCATCTCATTCACAGCTAGTTCATCATCATGTAATAGGAAACATCTCTTACATTTCAAGCATCTCTCATCCTTCAGGTTGTCATTTAGAAAGTCATGTGCACATACAATCTGAGAGAAAAATGACTTAAAGAATCCTTGGAGATATAGGACAATGAGACACCATTGAGGAATTGTTGTATTAGTTTGATTACTATTTGAATTCATTGATATAATGTTTCATTGGTGTGTTGTATAGGTTTTGTTTGCTTATTCATGTTATTTACATACACATATAAATTGGCACCCATAGTGGGGCCTAGCCTCATTTTTAATATTTTCTTGCAAGTTTTGTCAACAGGTTCATTCGTGAATTCCAATGTAGCGCATCCCCTACCTGTTTCAACACATTGGTGGTGACTTTTGGTGCATCAAAGCCTTGTTATAGCGCATATGCAGCCCAGACCATCACATTTTCCTCCTGTTTCAGTGCATATACAAGATTTGATTTCCATTTTTCTATTTTCCAAAATAGAGCATTGAATGTGTTTAATAGCGCATATACTGAATATTTTAGCGCATATGCTCTCTATTTTAGCGCATACACCTTTATTTGTAGAAATTTAAAATTCTAGAGGACTGACCTATATCTTTATGTTTTGTAGATACTCTATACACTATCAAAGACATATTTGAAACTACTAATGATGTTTGCAGGGGTTGGATTTATTTTCCTTTGATTAAATTAGGCATTTAGTTTAATTACAAGGTTAAAGAACACCGTGTATGTTGTGTTTGCAAAGTGATAGGACTATGCACTCCCCTTTACTAGGTGACCAAAATGCCAAACTCACTCTTTCAATTTATTGCAATAGCACCTTTAGCCGACCTGCCTCCTCGCTTTGAAAGTAGGGAATGACCTAAGTGGGAATAACTAAAGCCAAGCATTCCAACCCACTATAATCAAAACATGAATTGTGATGAAAATCACATTCAATGGTAGTAGGCATGGATAGCCCTCCCCTAGTATCCTTGAGATACGTAAAGCCTTTGTTCTAAAGGTTGGGAGGCCTCCTTAGGGATTTTATCATTTGTCGCATCGAACAGAAGCCCTTACTAAGAACTTAAAGTGTAGTAGCCAAGCTGAGTCGGTTTTTGAACATTATAATATTCATAGTGCAAGAGGAGGGAAGAATCCACCCCCAAGATACTCACCATATAACTACCAGGGATTTCTGGCCAATAGTGGAGAAATCTACTTTGGTTAAGACTCGAAAAAGGTAAAAACATGGGCGCCCTCTAGGGGGTGATAGGTATGTGTGAGTTGATGTAGTTCTAAGATGTGGGTTGTGATGTTATTAATAACCCTTGACATTAGAAGTGTTTGACTGATCTGTTTGCTATTGTTCAATACCAGTGGAAATCAAAGGGATCAAACCAGATCCTAGAACATACACTTGATGTTTAGATCATAGGGTGAAACAACTATTTTACTACTTGCTTCTATGTTTGTAATCATTATTCAAAAGATCTTCCATCAAAACACTCAATTCCTTGACTCAAAAACAAGAAAACCAGGTAAACTTTCAGAACGGTGACTTTCCAATTTAGTGCATAAACTTCCTGTTCTGGCACGTTTATCCTATCTTTCAACGCATAAGCTTCTTTTTCTACTGCATTCAACTCACATTATAGCGCATATAGGGTCTATTCTAGCATATTTACCCCATCTTTCAACGCATATACAACCTGTTTTAGTGCATTCACTTGATACTCAAACAGAGAAAAAAATTGAACTTTTATCTGACAACTAGAATCATATTTAGGGAACATTTTCAAAGGAAAGATCATTTTTCATCAAAACATTGGTTTAAACTTGAAGAAACTATCTTTTTCAAGTGCAATCCATTTAACTAAACTTAGATCAAACAACTTAAAGTTCTCAATCACCAATCTCATCTTTGATTGTTAGCTGAGTTTCACTATTAGGATCTATCATCCTTCATCATGAAACAAACATTGTACATCATATTTGGCCTAGTCTCATCAATAGGATCTATCATCCTATTTGATCTAGGTATTTCATTGGCACTCCCAAAACAAAGATCAAAGCATAGAAAAACTCTATCACTTACATGACCATTTTAACAAGAGCTCAAAAGCAAAAACTCAGACAAAAAGAAATAGAAACCCAAACCATCATAGTAGAAGAAGAAGAAAATCCTTTTCACAGATTTCACCTGTAGACATCTAAATTTGACCACTTCCACATGGTCAAAATTGTCTACTCTATTTGTCTACTTCGTTAATAATGATTAAATAATTTATTTAATCATTATTTCATTTTCTACCTAAGGTTCCTAAAGTATGTAATTGAATAATTAAATACTTTACCTTACACCTTTTCTTCTCTAAATTAAATAAATAGGTCAATTTATTTAATTTAGTCACTTAACCTTTTGATTAAAAATCAATTTTTAATTCTTCATTTTCTCTCTCCTTGTCACATCCTCCATAATCGTCTTTTAATATGGATTAAATAAATTAATCCATGATTAGGATGTGCACCACTTAATCAAGATTAATGTCACATCCTTTATAACCTCCCACTTTCTTCTAGTCTTTCATTAATTATCCTAATCCTATGTTTGTACAACCTTGATCAAGGTCATTAGCCACATTTAGCATTCCTTTTTAAGTCAACCTTTTCATTTGCCTTTATTGGCCTTGACTCTCTTTCCCATGTGAATTTTTAATTCACATTTATTCATCATAGGCCCCTCTCTTCCCCATGTGAATTTTTAATTCACATTTTATCCTTCCAAGGCTTACCTTATCCCCATGCAAGTTCTAGAAAATTTGACTTGTCATTTCACATGTGCCAAAGACTTCTAGAACTTTAGACTTGTCACATCACTCACATGTGGAAAATCCCCACCTTTTTGGAAACCCTCTCTTATCCATTAGATTCTCTCAAGCATGTGAATTTTTAATTCACATTTAATTCTCCAACCACCTTCCCATTCCCCATGGAGATTTTTGAGGAATTCTAAAATTCCTCAAATGTCTTTTTCACTCTCATTTGGGGACAAGAAGTTCTTTTTTGAAAAAAAAATCACATCCCCCAAGGTACCTACAAGGTACTTGTCCTTCCTCCACATCATGTACCTTTCTTCCACCTCACTTCCACATCATCTCATCTTAAGCCATCTCACATTCCACATGTCAATATGTGAGGGCTTGTGAGTCCTCAACTCACCATGATAGCCCTCCATCTTGACCTTGTTGGCTTAATCTCAATCATTGAATTCTCTAGAGAATTAAAATTTCTCTATAAATACCCCCCTCTCTTCTCTCATTTGGGGGGACTTAGCCATTTGCAACCTTATGCTACCAAATTTCTCATTCAACTTGCAAGAATTTAGGCAAGCCATTTAGTCATTAGCACTTGCATTGATCATATTGCACACATTGCATACACCATTTCAATAGCCATCCAAGGAGCACACAAGCTTTCCAACATCAAGGGCCAACCAAGGAATTTGCAGCAAAGAAGGTATAATCACTTGTCTTTTTTGTTATCTTATTTCTTTGCATTATCATTCCTTAGGTTAATCTTGAGGTGTATCTTTTATGTTCTTCCATTAGTGCATAATAGTTAGATTTTCATTTTAGAATATGATAGACATTTAAGGGATAACAACACCAACTTGAAACAGATGAGATAACTGATGAGGATATTTAACAAGCTCAACAAGACACTAAATTTCACAAGTTCATAGAAAAATTCTAGAAAAGGATGGAGAGAAACATTTTTTGATGTTGGAAAATCAAGGTGTAAAACTACCCAATAATTTTCATGTCAACCAATTGAAGGAAGCTCCCAAGAAAATATAAGCTAACTCACGAATCAAAGATCCATTGAATGCCTTAACTCAACAAATGCAAGTTCTTCAACAAAAAATCCAAAACATGCAAACGGGAACAACAAAGAGATATTTGTTGCAGGACATTTGTCCTTGTCCATTTGACAGAAATATGGTCATGATACTTTTTCCACCAAATTGTGAATTTCCAAGATATGACAAATACAATGGCAAAACTGACCCTCAAGATCATGTAAGAGAATTATGCACCATGAAGGATCTCTGAAACACAAAACAGAAAAATGGCGAACCATTTCTTACATTCTTATAAAGATGGATAAAATTATTTGCTAGATACACCCATCTGATACCTTTAGAAAGAAAATATGGATATATTTATTGATAATCTCAATAGTGAGATGAGTTATAGACTCCAATTGTAGTGTCCACCCAATTTTGAAAAGCTAATTGAAAATGGACTTAAGATTGAGGAAGCCTTTGTTAAAAGAGGAGTATTGAAAATCTATAATGAAGGAACAAACTTTTCTAACCATCATAACAACAATGACAAATCCAAATTCTAGACAAGAAATAAGAATGTTGGTAACAATGGTGTAGTTGACACATAGAACATAAAACTAGTCTTCAATTTATCAGGTACTACACCCAAAATAAATCAAAACAACAATGAATCTAAACCATCTCCACCACCATATTGAAGAAAATTTACACCTTTGGGGCAATCACTTGAATCAGTGTTAAAAGAGCTTCTTGCACAAAAACTCATAACATTACCAGATACACGAGATTTTGAACCAAGAGTCAAACCATCATGGTGGAACGAGACATATTACTGTGACTTTCATAGAAACAAAGGTAATAAAACAAATGATTGTATGTAATTAAAACATCTGGAGCAAGACTTGATAGATAGAGGTGACATATCGATAGAAGGACATAAAACAAATGATGATCATGGAGCATTTAAAAACCCTCTACCCAACTATGAAAAAGGAGAATCTTCTTCGACAAACAGCAAAGGGAAGAATGTGAATTATGTCTATGATACCACCATCAATCATATTTTTGCAATTGATAATCAAATCAATGTCATCAAAATCAAGGATAAACAAGACAACCTATTAGTATATGTGACCACAAGAGGGCAGTCCAAGTTTGTATTGAAAGGAAGTACATCTAAAACACTTGTTTCTCCTTCGACTCGATACAATGTAATAGATCAATTACAAAAGATTCCAGCACAAATATCCATACTATAACTTCTTAAAATTTCACCAGCCCATAAGGATATTCCGGAAAAGGCTTTAGTGGACACCACAGTACCAACTAGATTGGAAGTTTGTCAATTCCAAGCCATGGTGGGACATCTGATTGCACCCCATTGTTTATCATTCTTTAAAAATGATGATGCATCCCTCACTCATCCACATAACTCTCCACTCCATATTGAGGTTTTAATCCATAAACATCAGGTCAAATGTGTTTTAATAGATGGAGGAGCTGGCCTAAATATATGTACTTTAAAGCTTATTCGTGCATTGGGATTTTCAAAAAATACAATAGATTCCAGAAGAAAGATCACTATAAAAGCTTATGATGATGAAGAAAGATCCTCTCAAGGACTTATAGTATTTCCAATTCAAGTGGGACCAGTTAAAAAGGATATAATCTACCAAGTTTTAGACAAGGAATTGGCCTACAACATACTCTTGGGTCAACCTTGGATCCATGAAATGCAAGCAGTGCCATCAACATACCATCAATACTTAAAATTCCCTTACAATGTACAAGAGATCACAATTTCAGCAAATTCTAATAATCCCCAATACTGCAACACTCTCAAGACAGTCCAAAATGTCTTTGTACCACACAATAGAGAAGCTCTCACTTCTATTTCCTCAAGTAGTGAAAGCCAACTCAATTCCTTATCAGAATAGTTTGAGAAAAAGGTGGAATTGAAAGATAAAGGAGTGGGTGAGTATTGTTTTGAGCAATCCTTATGTCTCTCATAGCTAATATGTTCTCCAAAATCATATGGACAACCATAAACATCAAGACAACAATCTTCACAACCCATCACTATCTTTGAGGGTAAATTTGTAAAAGTGGGTACTCTAAATGATGAATTTGAGGACAAAGACATTCTAAATTGGCTTTACAAAGATGAAGAAGAATCTACAGCAACAACTTCCAATATACCAACAGAGCAGTATGGTAAAGGGTTCAAAATCTTAGAAAAGATGGGATATGAAGGAAAAGGTCCTATTGGCAAATGAAAAGAAGGTATTGTGGAACCAATCCAACCTATCTCAATCAATGCAAAAGACAAGATAGGATTAGGATACAAAGAAGAGACAAAAGAAGAAGTCATTCAAAAGGTTTGTGAGAAATTCCTCTAGCTGCAAGCTAGCTCTGAAAAAGACAAATGAATATGAATGGGATTCATTAACTGAAGAATCTTGTGAAGACAAGGAAACTGATGTGATAAAGAGGTATGCACCCATATGTATGGAGGGACAAAGTTCAGGGTCTAGACCATTTAAATTTGGATCACTACATATTGATGGCTCTAGTGAGGACAATTAGACATCGAGTGAGACAAATGATTCAGAGCAAAGTAACATTATAGACCTTGACGTTACTGGTGAACACCTTGAAAATGTTTCCATCATGACCCACACCACCTTTGACTTTGACCAATCCGATGATTCCTTACCTTTGATACATCCCGAACTCATTGACTGGGAACAAACTGAGCCTCTTGATATCCTTATCTTTTCAGATGATAATGCCATTGTCAATTTCCTTTTTTCTGAGAACAAGTTCCACCAATGAATTTCATGACAAAGTTTCAAACCAAGGGAGTTCCAATTCTCTTAGCTGCAAAATAAAGAATACAAAAAATTGATCTAATGGTGAAAACCATGCAATGGCAGTGTTAGATCATGAAAAAGTAAAAACAAAGAGTGTATCCAATGGTGAAAACCTTTATGAGGCACTGAAGGATGAGATATTTGACACTCTTCCTAAGCATTATCAAGAAATATCTTCAGTATTGGTTGAGCCTACTTAATCCATAAATATTGGTATTGCAGAAACAACAAAGACCATACACCTAGTTGCATCAATGACAGAGCAAGAAAATCCAAATTTCACCAAATTATTTGAACAAAGACAAATCAATTTCACGAGGTCCTATGCTGACATGCCAGGAATAGATCCAAATCTAATAATGCATCATTTATCCATAGCACCTAGAGTGAAGCCAGTAAAGCATAAATTGAGAAAAATGCATCCACACATCACCCTACTAGTGAAAGCAGAATTTAAAAAAGTATTAGATGTGGGGTTCATCTGACCAATTGACTATGCAGAATGGATTTTAAACATTGTACCAGTTTCCAAACTAGACAACAACATCAAAATATGCACAGATTTCAGGGATCTTAACAAGGTTTGTCCAAAGGATGACTTTCCTTTGCCCAATATAGACATCATTGTGGATTTAATAGCAAGACATGCTATGATATCACTCATGGATGGTTTTCCAGGCTATAATCATATCAAGATTACACTGAAAGATCAAGACAAAACAACTTTCACATGCCCATAGGGTATATTTTGTTGGAATGTCATGCCTTTTGGATTAAAGAATGCATGAGCCACCTATCAATGTGCAATGACAACAGTCTTTCATGACATGATGCACACATTTATGGAGGACTATGTGGATGACCTACTAGAGAAATAATTCACCAGGGAAGTACATCTAGAAATCTTGGATAAACTCTTTAACCAATTGGAAAATTTCAATGTGTGATTAAATCCAAAGAAGTGTATATTCAAAGTAACATCAATAAAACTCTTAGGATGCATAGTCTTAGCTAAAGGCATCGAAGTAGATCCAGCAAAAGTTCAAGTAATCATGGAAATTTCACCTCCTAAGAACATTAGCCAACTAAGATCTCTACAAGGAATATTCCAACCCATTAGAAGATTCATCATGCAACTGGCGGACAAGTCTCATCCCTTTACTCATTTGTTACACAAGAATGTTTCTTTCAGATGGGATGAAAGATGTGAAGCTACCTTTAATCAATTGAAACAATATCTAATGAATCCACCTATATTGGTACCACCAATAGAGGGAAAACCACTTCTACTTTACATAGCAACTATTGAGGTATCTTTGGGAACTTTGATAGAACAAGAAGACTCTATAGGAAAAGAAAAATCCATCTACTACATCAGTAGAACATTGAGTGGTTATGAACTTAACTGTACATTCATTGAAAAATCTTGTTTAGTAGTGGTGTTTTCTACTCAATAATTGCAACACTATATATTAACACATACGATCAAACTAATAGCCAAGATAGATCCATTAAAATATCTACTCAGCAAAGCCACTCTAACAGGAAGATTGGCAAAGTAGGTGATGATATTGAGTGAATTTGACATTCAATATGTAGATAGAAGAGCAATCAAGGGCCAAGTAATAGTGGATCAGTTAGCTGAAGCACCATTGCAAGACGATGATCCTATGCACATTGAATTCATAGATGTAGATGTCCTCACAATGACAATACAACATTGGATATTATACTTTGATGGGTCTTATACTAAACATGGATCGGGTGTTGGAATACTATTTGTTACTCCTCAAGGACACACTATCCCAAAATTTTATAGGTTGATATTCCCTTGCATAAACAACATGGCCGAATATGAAGCACTAATCATTGGTATCAACGTAGCAATGGAATGGAAAATCACATAATTACAAGTTTATGGAGATTCCCAATTAGTCATCAATCAGGTTAATGATGACTATCAAACAAAAGATGACAAGCCGATGCCAAACAAGAAAATGATAGATCTGACTTCAAGAAATACTTTGTTGAGATCAAGTTTGAACAAATTCCAAGAGTAGACAACAAAACTACAAATGCCATGGCAACCATTGCTTCTCTTTTACAAATACTAGAAAAATGAAGTTGTTATGAATTCATGGTGGAATAATTATTTACTCCTATGTATGACAATCCTAAATCCCAAGTCATGTGCCATCTAGTTGATGTTGATTCTTCAATCTATGGGATGATTTATACCTATCTGAGATACAATACCCTTCCACCTGATCTATCCCATAACCAAAAATGTAACTTTATCCGTCAAGCAGCCCGATACACCCTAATAGTTGATACACTTTATCGATGAGGTTTCAATAGTACTCTCCTTCGATGTCGTCAACGTGATGAATTTGAAACTGCCTTACGAGAAGTTCATAAATGTATTTGTGGTACTCATTCTAGTGGTCTTACTCTAGCTAAGAAACTCCTACGCTTGGGATATTATTGGTCGAACATGAAGAAATAATCTTTTCAATTTGTTAAGTGTCAAGTCCATGGGAATCTCATACATGCACCAGCGCAGGAGTTGCAACCATTCACATTGACCTAGCCTTTTTGTCAATAGGTACTTGATCTTGTGGGTAAGATTCATCCATCTTCCTCTAATGGACATAAATTCATAATCACAGCCATTGAGTATTTCACAAAGTAGATTGAAGCTATCTCATTAACCACGATCATTAGTAGACAAATTGCCTCCTTCATCTTGAACTACATTGTCTGTCAGTATGGCATCCCTAGCTCCATTGTCACTGATAATGGTAGACCCTTCAAAAACTAGGATGTGCAAGAACTTTGTGAAAAATTCCATATCCAACACCAATTTTCCACACCCTATTACCCTTAAGGGAATGGCCAAGCAGAAGCCTCAAATAAGACCATTTTGAAAATCCTAAAGAAATTTGTCAATGATGTTGGACACGATTAGCATGTCCAACTAAACCCTGCCTTGTGGGCATACTATACTAGCATCCGCACCCCTATGGGAGCCACACCATATGCCCTTGTGTATGGATTAGAATCCATATTACCCATTGAGGTTGAGTTACCCTCGCTTCAGGTATCATTGAAAGGAATCATTTCAGAGGAAGACTATCGAGTATCCAGACTACAGGAGTTGGAAATATTAGATGAACATCGTCAGCATATTTTTGATCATTTGAAAGCTTATCAACAAAGAATGACAAGGAGCTATAACCACAAGGTAAGACCAAGAAAATTTCAGGTGGGTGACTTGGTACTAAAAGAGAATCCGTGCAATCAACAAGATTGGGAAAAGAAGGGAAAATTTGACCTAATTGGCTAGGTCTTGTTGTCATGGTATCAGTATATGGATCTGGAGCATATCAGTTATCTACACCCGAAGGGGACCTGTTTGAAGAACCTATAACCAAAATTCATCTCAAGAAGTTTTATACGTAATTCATCTACTGCACGGTTCAAAAAGCAAAAAAATCCAAAAAAAGGTAAAAAGCAGAAAAACCCAAAAAAAAGCAAAAAAAGAGAAAAATCCATAAAAAAAGCAAAAAAGAGAAAAATCCAAAAATAAGTCAAAAAGGAAAGAAAAAAAAGCAAAAAAATCAGAAAATCAGAAAAAGTGGAATAAAAATTTGTGAAAACCTGGCAACAGGTGCTATTTGTGATAGATTGGCTTTTTCATCTATTGGAACGTGTGTCAGTCATCCGCTTTTCACCATCATTATGCATGTCCATCATAAAACCTCATGCACATATATGGGCATTATGGTCGTGTCTCACCCTGGCTTGGTGATCTTTGTGCACATTCACAATAAATGGTTTTTTTCTCACTGTGGGCAAAAGCCTGAACTCATTGGGGGCAATCTACTTTGATCTTAAAACAACAGACAAGCGACAATAAAACAACATAGAAAACATAATGATCACAATGAAACTCAACATTGAACATCAACCACATTTTTTAGAAAACCAATCATCCAAATCAATGGCAAGATCGGTAAAACAAATCTCACTGGATGATGTTCTTTTGAATCATGGTTTAATCACTTTAGCATAAATTTTCAACTATTGTATCTTGATTTTTGTTATCATTTCTCTGGAGAAAATCAAGGATGTCATGGACTAGAGAAGCTACGATGGAGTATGATATTTTTCTTTGTCTGTTGTTTATGCATTGATCATTACTACTATGTAAATTTTTCACAGGACATGATCTACAAAGTATCATTGATGACATTCTGGATTTGCATAGGAAAAGGATTAACTCTTTTTTGTTTTATGCAAGCAATACTTAGGTCATGTCAATTCAATTATACTTGGATGCTTGTATTACCTTGCAATATCAAAAATCCATGGAACTTGTACTCAAGTCATCATGGTTTAATTATGCCATTGGTGTTTGTACCCACTTTCAACATATAAAAATCTCAATGATGATAACAAGCACAACAAATCAGATGACAAGATGACAACATTGCATAATTAGATTTGCATGGCTAAGATAGATTGCATTCATATTAGTTTTTGCATATACATTTTAGGTTTTCCAAGGCTGAAAAATTTCAAAATGATTTTATCTCTCTCATTAAAGGATTGAGTACATTTGACATAAACAAAACAAAAATATCATTCATATTTAGTTACATAATCATTATCATATCACACATACATTAGAAAGTATTATCATAAGTCATCCATCCATGTATTAGATCATATATTTGTATTAGAAAAATAAAAAATAAAGTGCATCACATCTTATATGTCTGACCAAATCCATCTTATATATCATAAAGCATCATCCATAAAGTCATATAGAATCATAATCCATACATCATCATTGCATCCATACACAACCATGGCATAATCATATAAACATCGTATAGCATATAGAGTGGAAATAAAATGCATTCATCATAAGCATCCATCATAAAAGCATGTAGACACTATATAGATCAATAATCTCTATTGTATCTCATATAATCTCAAAATAATCAATGTCAATTTGTACAATGATATCACAAAATGTGGAGAGATACATCAACAAAATGGCAGGTAATCAGGAAGTCCTTGACTGAATAAGTGAATACATCAAGTGTCAGTACATCAAATATGAGTACAAAAGCTACATGTTTCTCCCCTCAGACATTGTAGGCCTCATTGTGCTACTATTGCACCACTAAATGGACCTACACGTAGATCTCTTCTTGATGGATCTCTAGGAGATGGCCCAATCACACCCCTGCTTGTAGTCTGTGACTGACTTCAACTTGACCTAGCATTGAGAGACTGTGCATAGCTAGGGGCACGCCACTCTGCAGGAACCTCTCGATATTACAGTAATCTAGAGTATTTTTCTCTCAGACTGAATGTCAAACCTCTCTGGGCATATCCCTTGTGGTAGTCCTCTCGGAAACTCTCTGCAATCTCTTGGCTAGGGCCTCTGCATGCTCATATCTCTATCTCACGACATCTCTCTCTACTGTCAGAGAGGAAATCTACTCATGTGTCTGCAATAGCTGTCCCTGTAAGCCCTCCACCTGTAATTGTAAGGCATCTATTTGTGCCTGCTGCTAATGGGAGGGCACATGAATCTGAACCTGGGATGGTCTTGCCTGTTGCTATCCCGAGGGAACCATAGATCTCCTCCTCCTGGGTACTCTAAAGTCCAATATTTTCCTGCCACCTACATCCCCTCCATCTCCATCATGCCCTCCATCCCCACCATCTCCCTCCTCATCATCACCATATCCCCCATACCTCCTCCATCTCAGTGCTAGTTGTGGTTCTCTCTCATCATCATCAAATAGCACAGTACTGGCTCATCGGGACTAGATATCCTTGGTACGACATGTATGAAAAAATGCTCAGCATACTCATCTGTCATCACACCATCCGTGATCTCTGAACAGTAATCCCATACCTATGCTCGCAATCCAAAATACTCCTTGCAAGCTATATCATAAGATATGGTGGGTCCCCACTCTGGAATATCCGAACATATAACGCAACTCCCTAGGGCATCCCCTGAACTCGACCATACTAACGAAGCACCCTCATGAGCATGAATCTCTCAATAATAAACCAGGTTTGTCAAATCAAATATCTCAAAGTGCAAACATATGGCATCTCCAACTCATCCTTGGGCCACTACTCACAATCTAAGTACAGTCGCCATATGATTGCCTCCAAATCATCAAGCACTCAATGCCAATACTCCAATTTTCCTAGCTTGCACTAGACAAGAATACCTGTGTACCCAAAGACATATGGCCTGCCAACGAGAAGATCTCTCTCCCCTAAAGGATGAGTAACAACTATATACTCTCAAGCCCAAATTTGAAGCAGTGTCACTCCAACTGATAAGCTAGCAGCTCCAAGATACACCACCTGATGCAGATCATGATATAAATGTGCTAACATACAGGAACCCCATGCATATTGAATCCCTTGAGTGATCATCCTCTCCAACAACCTACCCCATCCAATAGATAGTCCCTTCGACCTACGGTCGAGACATAAGAAATCTCCAACAAACCCAGCTAGAACAGATGGTAATGGCTCATAAGAATCCACCATATCCTGCCACAGGATCTTGTAACCACTAATCCCGTCATCATCAAAGATCCTCCTCAGCACCTCAGTACCTCCCTACTATGTATGATCATATACAACTAACTCTCCAACCATGGGAATCCTCAATATCCAGTACGCATCCTCTGAGGTAATCGACATCTCACTAGTAGCTAGATGGAACGTGTTGTGGTTGCTATGCCATCTCTCAGCTAAGTCAATCAATAGTCCCTTGTTTATCATATACTGAGGCATATCAAGCAAGGAAGATAAACCACATCACTCAATAACATCCAAATCCGCTTGCACCAGATGTGGAATCATATCCCAAGTCTTCGGGTAGCACTCTTGAGACTGAAGAACTCCTAAACTTTCCTATAATCATGACATATCACAAATCAACATTTTATCAATCAATATAATAAGCTCAAATGAGATTTCAATCAAACCTCGTAGAGCATTTATTACTGACTCTCATCCATCATGAGGTCAACCATCATCTATCATATCATTGACTCTCATCCATCATGAGGTCGACCATCATCTATCCTATAATTGGCTATCATCCATCATGAGGTTAATCATCATCTATCTTATCAAACATCACCAAAACAACAGTTGACACGATCATCAAGCATCAAAGCAAGGAGAAAAATCAACATTTCATCAATTCTGGTGTAAATGTGCTGAAACAAAGCATCCATGCGCTAAAATAATGGATGCACTATAAAAATCCATCAATGCACCAAAACAAAGCATCCATGCGCTAAAATAATTGATGCGCTACAAAAATCCATCAATGCATCGAAACAGAGCATCTATTTGCTAAAAACCTAAATGCACTAAAACAGTCAATAGATGCGCTACTTTGCAACATAAATGTGCTAAAATCTAAATGCACTAAAACAGGAAACCTATGCACTAAAACACATTATCACAGATTTTAAAAACATGAAAAACACGTGCGAAATCAAATTGAAATTTCAACAAAAGGCAGTTTCTCGAGGTACGCATCAGAGGTCCGTATGCGGTAGGGTGGTGGTGTCGTCGAACTCGCTCAAATCGATGGGTGTGGTATGGGATCACCATTTTTGCTAGATCACTCAATCAACTCAATCACTTAATTGCAAATGAATTCAAATGAACTCTTTTTTCACCTTTTTACCTTTTAAAAGGGTAAATGGAGGGTATTTAATTGGGATTATTTTTATTTTCCAAAAGGGGCATCAATTAATCAATTGGTAGGGCCACTCTTCTTTATCAAGAGATAAATTGTCGCAAAATCCTAAAAGTTCGAAAATCTTCATAAAATCATAAAAATTTCAAAAAACTAAAAAAATCCTAAAAAATTCAAAAAAAATCCTCGATTTATCTCCTGAGAGGACATACACACATCATCACTTGAAAATTAGTGTCTGGGGCATATCAAAAAAAATTATCAGCACTATCGACAAATTTTTCTTTGAAGCAACGTGTCGTAAACACATCACTTCAAAGAGGGGCAAAATGTATACACTCAAATTTGGTTTGGAAAATTAATTAAATACAAGTTATTTAATTAATAATATTTAATTCTTCTACTTATAAATAAATTGGAAAATTTATTTATATAGTTCATTTTTCTCTAATTCTTTCTATCCTAAATCATTTTCTTCATATCTTAATTAAATGGACAAATTTAATTAATTTGTTTTATTTAATTAACCTCCTCTCACTAAATTTGAATTTAGGCACATGTCTACTAACTTCTTCCCACCTTCCACCTCATCATGTGTCTCAAGAATTAAATATTTCTAATATTTAATTTGGCATTTATCATCAACAAATTCTAACTAATTTGGGACACTTGGCCTTCATCTCCATTTTATTCCTCTTCACACTTGGCAGTTTGTTCTTATGAAGGGAACACACTTCCCCTTTTCTCTCTAACCTCTTCATCTTCAACCGTCCATCTCTCCAAATTGAATCTAGACTGTTGATTCCTGCCACCTAGGCTCATGCCTTGGAAAATCTATAAATAAGCCCTCATTTACATAGCAAAAGAGAGAGAGAGAGCTAAGAATTTGTAGCAATTACACTCTACAACATTTTAATTAGCATTATCATCCTAGTGAGAATTTTAGTATTAGTATTTTAGCATCAAGTAGTTTAATCATGGCATTTTCATTAGCAACATCCTAATTATAACATTTTCATCATATCATTTTCATACAACAACATCATAGCAACATTATTATCTTTGCATCTCATTCACAACTAGTTCATCGTCATGTAATGTAGGAAACATCTCTTACATTTCAAGCATCTCTCATTCTTCAGGTTGTCATTTGGAAAGTCATGTGTACATACAATCTAAGAGAAAAATGACTTAAAGAATCCTTGGAGATAAAGGACAATGAGACGCCATTGAGGAATTGTTGTATTAGTTTGATTACTATTTGAATTCCTTTATATAATGTTTCATTGGTGTGTTGTATAGGTTTTGTTTGCTTATTCAAGTTATTTACATACACACACCAGGAGCTTCTTGATCTCTTATTGCAACATGGGAGACTCTTTCAAAGAAAACTCTCATGCCATAAACCTTAAAATTCTTTATGGTACGTACCCTAACCTTAGTACATTTTCAACATGGATAAACTAGCAAGAAAACTTTGACACAATGAAACATTTTTCCCTTTTTAACTTTTTTGGCACCTGAATATTACTTGCATTTTGATTTGAGACCTGATTTGAGACCTTTTTACACTTGGGACTATTTTAATATCAAGGATTAAAATCAGCTAACAATAATTTCAAAGGATACTTTTGAGTATCTTCGACAGAAGTTAGGGGTTATTGCCCCCTCTTTTTCCAACTAGATGTATAAATGGTGCATCTATCCAGGGGGAGAAATTCATGTCATATCCTTTTCTCTTCGGTTGATGTGTGCTACCTCTTAGGGGGAGTAGGTAGTTGGTTGTTGATAAGGGGAGATGGTATTATTGCTTGAAGAAGATGTGCAGGTGTTGAGCTTGTATAGTTGAAGTACTATTGGTCAAAGGGAGAGAATGTGTTGATGATTGAAATGAAGATTTTTTTTGCCCTTTTTCCTTGATGTCAAAGAGGGAGAGTGTGCAAGTGTGTGTTTCCATCAATACTAAAGGGGGGGATTTTTGGTATTGGTTGTCATTGATGTCAACACTTGAGGAGGTTGAGCAATGATGTCAACACTTGGTGAGATGATATATTAAGATGAGTATTAGAAGAATTAAGATGAGGATTAGAAGTAATGTTGTTGGTGGAGAGATTTTTTTTATGGTCTCTAGCATGTTGTATGCTCTCTTCTATTGTTCTTGAGGAAGTATGTGTTGCTCAAGGAAGTTTTGATCTCCATAAGTTGGTGAAGATATATGTTTTGGGTAGATGCTTTGAAGGTTGTTTGGGAGAATGCTCTGCATTCCTCCGTTGTTGAAGATATGGTCTTGTGGTTTGGGATTTAGTGTTTGTGTTATGTGGATTTTGCACTTCTATCTTTGCAAGTCACTTGTTTTTTTAGGAGATTTTTGCTATTTACGATGTTTTGGCAATTTTGTTAGTTGTCTGGACTGGTCCAAAAAATGCTCCACATTGATGTTTCTACTTTTGTGGCTTGGTGGACATGCTCTCAGTGTGTGTGTAGTGTCTCAGCTCAGTTTCATGTGATGGTGTGTACCGTAAGTTGATATGCTAATGTTATATCTCATGGTTGTATCTTCTATGTTTCTAGGGTGAAGTATTTTATTTTTGTTTAGATTGTGGTGGTTGTTTATGGCATGACAATGTGAAAGAATTTCCTAGAAGTGTTGTTGGATGTTCATGAAACATCTCTTTGTGATCTGCACATCGGTGGTTGATCTCTTTGGTACTACATATTGTGTTGAGTTGGTTTTCTAGGAAGTTTGTGGATATTTGGACAACGAGGCTTGTTACCTTTCTTGCACCATGTGCTTAGGGGTTTGCACTAGCATATGAAGTTGTGTTAAGTTGTATTTTGGTCCTAATCCATTTTGTTGAGAACCGCATTGAGTAAATTTAGCTACAAGTGTGTTTTTGGGTCGACTAGTATTGTGCTACATGTTTCATCTACACATTTCTTTGTTGTCAGCTTAGATTGTTGTGCACCAGTGTGAGTTGTTTGGGATCACATTGGAAGATGTAATAATATTGTTTTTGGTCTTCTCTATCTTCTAGATAGGACCATAGTGTGTTTTTATGGTCGACTTGTTGAAATCATTGTTCGTATCCTTTCTGACCAACCTAATTAATATTTTAAGATCTTGCGGAGGATATAAATGCAAGAACATTTTAGTTGCAAGGTGAGAGTGTGAGTGTGGAGATGTGTGGAGATGAATTGAAGCAGTGAGTTGTGAAAAGAAAAAGGGAAATGAGCTTTAACACCTCAATCAGCAAAGTGTATTGTTGACAAATGTTATAATTCCTAAATCATCGTGTATCCTGATCTGAGATAGTGAATCTCATCAGTTCCTTGTAATTTTTATCTTGCCTTGGGGTTGTGTGCCTCAGTATTGCAATTCCCTTGTATCTTTCCCTAAGGTTGTGTGCCTTAGCCTACAAGTCCATAGGCAACAAGCCTTAAAATTGTAGTTTTGTAAGCATCGAGCTTCTATATTGAGAGATTTCTCACTGTGGTTTTTCCCTTCTTGGGTTTTCCACATAAATCTGGTGAACTATCTTGTGTTCATTACCTTATCTTTCATTGTTGCTAATTAGATTAAGTGTTGCTAATCTAAGAATAAGTTGTTGATCTTGCTAAGAATCTAAATTTGTATATTGTTGAAGAGTTTATGATTTGAAAGGGTTTAAGTGAAGAGAGTGTATACATCATGCATGGACCCATCGTGGAGATGTATCACATGATAAATCCTCACTACATGCATATGATCATGCTATCATAAGCCATGGTTGAAGTATTGTCAATATGGGACTTAAGGGTGAGTGAGATAAATGTATTTGAAAGGAAAAGATGAGCACCAACCAACTCAACAAAAGAGGAAAAGGTAAATGCATGTTAAAACAAAACCTTCATTGAGAATACATCCTCATCCATAGCATAAAATATCATGAGTATCCTGAGGGTAGAACCTAACAGTGTGTAACAAAACACACAAAATGATTTAAAAAAAACTAAGATATTAGGCCCCTTGGGTCAGCTCACTTTGTCTTGGCTATCGCCTTAGGTAGCCCAAGTTGTGGGTTCAATTCCTTATTTAAATGTGATGTGTGGTGTGGGGTCCATTGCACATTGCCTAAGAGGTTATAGGGGGCTCACCCTATAACTAAGAGCTAAGCTCTAGGTTGCTAAGCTAACCTTGGTTCCTCTTGGTAAAAAGAAAAACTAAGATATGTGCATGTAGATCAGTTAGGAACAAGACCTAAAATGGTTCTTCTCTTTAATGTATAAGATTTTAAATATGAAAGATCCAACATAATTCTCATTAAATACCTTTAAATGTCAAGACAACAAATAATCACACACACAAAATTGACTTATAACTACTACACGAATAGGTGGGAGTAGGTAAATTTTGAATTTTGAGAGTTAATTCTACTTAAGAGGATATCTTTATCACATGCCATTATATTTGACTCAAAGCATGACAACAATTAATCACACAAACACATACCAAAATCGACTCATAACTACTAATGGAATAGGTGCAAGTAGATAAAATTTAAAATTTGAGAGTTAATTCTACATAGAACGAGATCTTTATATTGACTCTACACATGAAAATGTAGACATTGAAATAGACAAATATATGAGATTACGTGTAAAAATAAATGTAATAATAAATGATTGCAAAACTCTTAAATAAAAAAAGTTGTACAAGTTTATAAATAGATACTTGTTTACATCTCTTATTAATTAAAATTTAGGTGTAAGTGCACAGTTTATAAAATTAGTAATACCTAGTAGTTAGCCTAATTAAATACGTATAAACTCATGTTAGGGTGGGTGGGTAACCGAGGAACGCCCGTCGCAATCAGAGGGAAAGCCCGCGGCGCGCAGTTTGCCGTCCTCCCTCCGTCCCTGCTCACCGGCGGCGCCAATTCATTCGTAATTCTGAAAAGAATAAATTTGTCAGTCATCCATCATCATATTGATCCGTGCCACTGCCAGGTGGAAGCGAAACAGACACCACCCACCCGTGGGACCCGCCCCTGGACCTGCTGAAACTGACGGCTTGCAAAAAGCTCATTAAAGAACATTCATATTTTCATATGATGTTGCTATTCAGTTCTCTGCCACACAGTAAGTGTTGAATTTACACTTGTCATGGCACCATAGCAATTCAAAAAACACGTCAAAAGTGCAGAGAGAATCCATTCTTTTCAGTACAAAAGCTGTGTTTTTTTTAAAATATAATGGATACTCTCTCTTTTTTTAATATATATAATGGATTATAATTTATAAGTATATATTTAAATTAGAAGTTTTTTTCATTAAATGATTATCAATCAAAAGATTTATGTCGTTTTTATGTTAAAATTATATAGGAATTGAATTCAGTTCATTTATATTTCTGAAAGATAATAAATGACATGGTAAAAATATGATTTATGTCGTTTTTAGGTTAAAGTTATATAAGAGTTGAATTTAGTCCATTCATGTTTATGAAAGATATGATAAATGGCATGGTAAAAATATATACCATCATTCTCATGATTGAAATTATATATTTTAAAATGTACATCACATGACACTTTTATTGTGACGTTTACAATTTTGTCAAATAATCTATTAAATCATTAGTAGTTGTCTATTCAAACTTTAAAAAATGCATATGGTTAATGCTAACTTACACAAATTGCATATCTAACTTTTAAATTTGATAGGCTCGAGAAAAAGATGAAAAGTAAGGCTCTATGCAATTGTTGTAGTAGTATATAGAGCGTCATAATTTCATCAATATATTATTCTCTTTAGATTCTTTAGGTGGGTGATAGTTAATTAATAACACTTGACTAAATGAGTTGAGATGTGAGATATTGAGATATAAACATGTTGAGATTATTGAAATGGATTTAGAGTTTACTTAGAAATTGTCGTGATATTGACTTTAATTCTTGAGATGTGACATAAACTTGTTAACTAAGAATTGACATTAGAATTAGGATCAAAGACCAAAGACATCTAGAATATATAAGAATTATAGGGCATGAGATGAAATTATGTCACAATCTAAACTAGGTGGCATGATTTCATCTAATGTTGAATTTGTCTTTTAGTGCTTGCAAAAAAGATTTTTTACATGTATATTATACATTTGGAAAAGAATGTGATGCTGAAAAAACATTGTTAGCAACTACATTATTAATGAAGGGAAATATGAAATTCCATTGATGACAATTAGGCCCCAAGGTTGATTTGATAATATTTAAAAGATTTAATAGGGGGCAATGAATAAATTAATTTGTTGATGTTTGATGCAAGCTAAGCTTGATGTCAATTGTGAAATTAAAATTGCTTTTTGGGTGATTCTTCAATAGTAAAGATCAAAATTGAGAATAAATAGATGTTGAATAGCAAATTGTTGAGTCTAATGCCAACCAAGACTAAGGTGTGTTATTGTTGTTGAGGAGAGATGTTATCATATGATCATTCAGTCATGCACATTATTGAAAGTGTCATAGGATGATGCCTTTAGATACACCCCTAAACACACAATTTAATTTTTTAGCACCCACACTTACGAGTAGAGATCATATCTCAAGGTTGTAAACCTTTGAAAGTGGAAAATTTGATTTTGGAATTGAGGGACTAGATTGCATATAAAATATAGTCTAGGGGATGGGATCACATGTGTGATCTAATCCAAGGGACAAGATTGCAAGTGTGATACACTCTAATAAATGGACAAAAACATAAAAAGACAATATGACAAGTCTAATGATGACATAAATCATAAAAAATTGACATGATATATTAAAATAGAAAAATGACAATTAGTCCACACTTCTAATGATCTTTAAGGGGATTCCTCAACTAGCCCCACAAATTGTAATTACAATTCTTAATCTAAGAGACCAACAAAACTTGTGCAAGGAAATGAAACAAAATAGAGAGAAACGCCATGAAAGAAGATGATTTTCCATAAAGAAACCCCTTATGGGTAAAAAATCCAATTAAAAATGTGAGTACAATCTAACTTAGCACTTCAAAATGACAATACAAATTGTAGCAAACCTTGGGCCTAAATACTAATCTTTATCACACTACACATATCTACAACAACCTCACAATCTATCCAAGATATAATTCCCCAACCTCTACTACTATGAGAGTTCAAAAAGGGTGGAGATATTGTACAAAAAGTTCAACTACAATTTTCACAATGCATGTAAATCACCATGAATGATTATAAACATCCCACATTGACTACAAATATATTTACAACCCATTTATGAGTTGTAGTGATTAGGTCCATGACATGCCAATTAGGAGAAAATATGATAACTAGAATCTCATTAAATGTGCATGTCTAAACATTGTTAGAATTAGGTGTAATATTCACCTTACATATCCCAAGTTCTCATTGTTCATATATGTTTAGTTATGTATGCATCTTTGAAGTTCATGGAGTAGAAAAATGTGATGCCCATGTGTGGGTAGGGACATATGTAATTATTTATTATTTTCTTGAGAGTTAAAAATATTTTTTGTAATGAGGCACTGAATATGGGGTTATATGGTGGACTTATAAGAGTATTTTCTATTATTAATTGGGTATGAAATGTAATTAGGGATTCATGGGAGAGTATTTGGGAGTTATACATGGCAACTTGGATAACAAGAGTCAAATATACTTGTGTGGGGAGTTACATTCTATTTTGGAATACACTCTATTAAGTGGGTTATGAGAATTCTTATCATGGTCTTTTGGGACCTTATGTGGGCCCATGATATTTCATTGTTATGATTTTCAGAGCCTCCATGAGTCTACATACGAAGGGATTGATATGGAGGCATTAAGAAAAAATTTGTAGCCCATTATGTTATTAGTTTTGATCCAAAACTAAAGAGTGATGATCTTTGTGGAAGTTATGGAGCCAAATATTATATTGTAACATTGACATTGCTAGGAATGCATTTGATTCACTACTTTGAAGGTTGGGCTTTGATCAAAAGGGTTTTCCTAAAGTATACTTCTATCACTTTTATTCTCAAGTGTTTAAACTTATATTCTATCTCTCATTCTTTCTTTTCATTGTTTACATATCAAAATATTGTAGATTTTTTATAGATTTGATTAATGTAATATTCTCCTTGAAAGGATTAGGTGGAAATAATTGCATGCTTAATAATTATGTTTAACTTTTAATTTAATTGCTAAGGGGTTTGTTGGTACTTTTCCGTACATTTGGTATTAGAGAAAAGGTGGTTTCATGGTTGGTATGTGAGTTGTATTTACTTCCATGTAGGTTGAATGTTCTTGTATGTCATTCCATGTGATGGATCCATGGTGATTTATTCTATTTATTTTATTGTTGTTGATTTCTTAGCTTGGCAAGCTTATGTGAATATACTATAAGTGATTGCTTGTTTATTAATCATTGTATGAGTGATATTTTGTATTGGATTTGGTTGTTATTTTAGGAAACAATATGGTGAGCAATATTGGAATGGTGAAAAGATTAAAGGGAACCTATGTTGTGTTATGAAATCTTAAGGTGATGGATCTTTGAGTTTGTCATTTATTTTTATTTTGTACGGGGATGACCTAGAGCTCATGTTTGGCGACATATGACTAATCCCTAGCATGGTGGCTATGATCCTTTGTTATATAGCCAAGTGTAGTAAAAAATTGTTCATGTTTGGTGTCTACTTTGCCCCCCTACTCATATGGGAAATCAATAGTTGTGTTGACTATTGTATGGAGTGTTGAAGTTGGGGTCATGGTGTTAAATCCTAGTTTCATGAAAGTATCGGATGATTAGCCATTGGTTGCACGTGGGTTGTGGAATTAGTCTTTTGGTGACCTAGAAGCTCTTAGATAACTTGGATCCTTCATTTCTATATGTATTAAGTGATGATTGTGGAATTGGCCTTTTGGTAACCAAGATTTCTCAAGCAACCCTCTAATAATTTTGGATACTTATATTTTCATGTTACAAATTCATGTTGCTTGGATCTATGGATTTTATATATTATTTATTTAAGTTTGTGTTTATTCTTATTTGTCATATACTATTATTTTGGTTTACAAATTTGATGTTGTTTAGATTTTTGGGTTTCCTAATGTTTAAATAGATTCATATTTGCATGGATGATTTGATAGGTTTTGTATTCTAACCAAAACATATAATTTTGGTGATCTAGGGAGAGATTGTTATTCACATTTTTTTGGATGTAAACAATTATAGATTTGCATGCATTCTTTGTGCATGGCTTGTGGAGGTTGATTGTAGTAGAGCTTGGATGTGGAAGTGTCAGAATGTGCTTTGTCATAAAATTTCTATGGAGTTTCTTGTTGGGTTCCTAAACTATGCTTTTTATGGTAAATTGGATCTAGAAAAATAATCTAATATTTAATTCATTGAGGATCTACATGTTGTCTTTGCTTGTATTTATTTTGCATGTTACTTATGGGGTGTTGAATCTATATATTGTATTGTTTAAGATATATGAGTTTTGTGGCTTCCTTATTTTTTAATGGAGCAATGACCATGCTTCTTATCATCTTTGGATGATATGTCTTTGTTCGTTTATGGGCTATAGGTTTATCCCTAAATATTGCCTATTCAAAAAATATGACCCATTCAAAAAAAATCATTTTGGGGGGTTCATTTGAACTCTAGGTTCGAATGAACCCCAAAGAGGTTCGCTCGAACCAGGGTTCGAGCGAACCCCTTTGCATGTGGGAACCTACAATTCCCATTGTGGGAAGGGGGTTCACTCAAACCCCTTAGGTTAGCTCGAACCCCCCTTATTCCTCATCCCCTCCCTGAGACACAAAAAAAACCTAAATTTTGGCACTTCGAAGCTCAGGTTGAGGATGAAAATGGAGGAATCTTCACAAATCCAACTGGAATTAGGTAGTCCTCGAAACGAGCTATCCAACAAATATAATTTTAATATGTTTTGGTTTTATTATGTATTTATTTTTTTAGTTTTATTAAACATAGGTTTTTCATTGAAAAAGGTCTTTGTTATGCACATGTGGAAAAATAACAGATTATCAATTTTTTTTTTTGAAAAATATGTGTGCACCAGATATTGAAGTCCTTGATCCAACAAAAATAATAATTGAATTTCAATATATACAAAAAATTACACATTATACGGTCGTGCTATGTTTGAATTGTAATTGGTTTGACTTCAAAACTTGATTAAAGAAAAAATATTCAATAAAAAACTATCTAACTAAGTGGAAGCACTAGATATCAGAGTTACAAATCTAAATTTGAAAGAATTAGAATTTTATCCTTCATGAAAAAAAAGTTGTGTTATACAATGTGCGTCACTTTTTAAAAATGTTGTTTTTTTGAAAAAAAACCAGTTTTCGTGGGAGATGGAAAAAGAAGTGCAATCTGATTCAAAAAAATTGAAAAAATATTTTTAGAATTTACAGGAAAAATGTGACAAGACTCTAGTTTGCATCATCTTGAAATTTCTCACGGTTTAGCCACTACAGGTGCCCGAATGTGAAGATTTAGTTAAAAATAATAATTTCAGTGTCCAATTTGGCCAAAAATTGTAAACCACTATTGTGGGATCACCCACTTATATTTTGGTTTTTTATACCCACATATCATTATAGTATTAATGTTATCTTGTGTGTAGCAAGGTATTTTTAAAGACTATTTTGATGGGTCGTGAAGTTGTAGATTCTATTTGGTTGGCATTTTTTTGTCATCATGGTGTATTTGTATGTTCATTGTAGTGAGGTAGAGATATTATATTTGAAGTGCCTAAGATAATTATACTTTAAGACTTGTAGCAATTGACTATGGCAATATCAGAGGCTCTAGATCATAATTCATGGGAGCTTTGTGTAGTTACGTAGTTAGTCATATCTTCTTGGTTGGAGATCATGGTTCTAATTTAGGAGTTGTAGGTCTTGTAATTGATTAATTTTATTTTGTAAGATCATGGGTAATCTTCAGCTGGGATATGCTTATTATGGTGCCATGTGTAGATCTAGATCACTTTCAATGGGATCTTCAATGGTAGTAATATGAATCTTTCACTTTATTATAGATGTTCTTTTGTAGTGGTTTTTGGTGTTATGAGGAGCTCTTGGTTCCTACCTTATGTGAGTAGTGAAATTTCACTAACATCTTTAGTTCTATTGAAAGAGGATGATTATCTTCATGTTTTTAATGTATAGACAACATATTTCCATGAAGGACTCTAGGAGTCTTTGATTAAGTAGTTTCTTATGATTTGTTAGTTTAGATGGATGATCATTGGTTTATGAGTATGCGAAATTTATCTTGTTACTATGGAGAGTTATTGAAGATTTTGGTTGAGTTGTGGTTATGTTGTAAATCAAAACATCATGATAAGTTCCTAGATTATATACTAATCATGTATTAGGAGCTTTGATAGAGGTTTGTGGTAATCTTCTAAATGAGTGTTTTGATCACTTTTCATTGTGAGCTCCTCGTTAGTGCAAAGTTACAATTTGAATCTTTATAATAAGGGTTTACACAAATGTCATTTCACTTATCGAATTTTAAAAATACTATAAATAAAACTGAACCCAAAACTATGCATGTTATTTTTCATACAAAATTGTGCATGATTCTCTTTCACAATGCTATAGAAAGACAACATTTAATGATCAAATCTCTATAATAAAGATTTTATATATTTTCTTTAGCAATGCTAACAAAGAAATAAACTAGCACTTGCACCTAAAGGAGGTTCAAGGATTATGCCGATATAAAACTATATGTACATTAATATGCTAGAGAGTACGTGTTTGTGCATGCAAATTCTCGTTGCATGTGGTTGGATTAAACAATTAATAATAAATGCTAAATAATAGAATAAAATAAACTTAGACAAATCTAGATTTTTTCCTTAAAAAAATAAGTATTATTTGATTATGAAATATTTGCACATAGATTTAAAACATAACGCAATGAAATGAAAAAAGAAAGTTGTCATCAAATTGACAAAAAACATTGCAAATTGAAATAGAATGTTTCGATCCAGTTGTCAAATCAATATTGATTTGGCTTTTATGTGATAAGTGAGATTTTGGAGGCTTTTACCATTAAATGACAAAAGCTTACAGCTGATACTTGTTTTCCGATGACTCTAGAGTAATAGACTTGTTTTAGATTCAAATCTCATACTATATGTAACCTATCGACTAAAAACTTTATAAAAATGTCCAAAACCAATCCATTAAATAAAGTAAATAGATTGTAAAATGATATTAATCAGAAAAAAAGATGCCTAAGTTGGGGCTGAAACACCTAGGTACCTAGGAAGGGACAAGCCAGGTAAAATTTGCTACCATTCCTTTCTAGTAAAACTTAGTATTTAAACATGCCCACAAATGCTCCGTACATTGAGCGCAAAGGTACAGGCTGTAAGAAGTTGGAAACTTCTCCAAGCAAACCGCAACACACGTGACAAGCAGTACGTGCGGTCATTGTCGTAACGCAGAGCAGAGCAGAGCGGATAAAAACTTCATTGCGTTTTTACCGGGGGCGGGGGAAGGTGTGAGCAGAGGAAACAAACAATACCATGACCATGCATTTACATTTACCGTAGGTAAAAGTTAAAAGTGAAAGGCGATAAAGTCCGACAGGCATGTGGTAGTGGTGGTGGGTCCTTCTGCAGGAGGCAGCATTAAGGGCGGCGCCTTCTCAAATCCATGCCAGCCTGCCATCCAATTCTCAACCGCCACGTGCACTGGATCTGACCATCATTGACGCCGCCGTCAGCTCTTCCACTTTACCCTTTCCCGCTTTAGACATATTCTTTAATTACGCTGCCTCGCCTTCCCAACTTTCTCCGTTTTCTCGTAACGAAGCGACAGAAAGTCGCCGTGACAGAAGCACGGCGCGCCGTCAGTTTGCAGACGTCATGTCGGCCGCGCCTTCTGCGCCACAGATGCGCTGCCGCTGACGTACAATTTGTTTATTTTCCCGAGGGAAAAGAATATGGACAGGTGGCATGCTTGTACAGCAGCCTGTCAACGTCGCGTAAACGCTGTGTTTTCCGGCGGCATCGACAATTGGTGCCGTGCCATTGGCGTACGGTCGACGGAGGCGGCCTTTCACGGTACGCTGGTACCACTGCCCTAGTTTTGCATTATATTGATATTTGCCCCTGCCGCCACAGATGCCGGCCATAAATTAATTAATGATAATTCAACACATGCTCATGCGATGCTCTTTAACTGCGCCGGGTGACACTGCCCGGTGCTCAGTGCTCAGTGCCCGTGGCCCCACTACCTTTCTCTATCTATCGTGGCCCACCCCACCGCCTCTCTGTCGGACCCTCAGCAAATTCCTTCTTATCTACGTCATAAATCTTTCTTATTTATTTATTTATTTTGTTTGCATTCTCTTGAATTTGCTGTGGCTCAATTGATGGGGAAACAAATTTACCTTGTGGATGGGGAAAAGTGTGGTTTATGTGCATTTAATAGTCGAAAGTAGTTGATCATGTTTTAATAGTTGCGATAGTATTTGTTGATTTGATGTCTAATATTTTTAGTAGTATAGATTTTTATAGTTTGTGTATGTAATAGCTAAAGAATAGTTGAGCATGTGAATAGTTGAACATGTTTTAACAGTTGTAATACTCTTTATTGATTTAATGTCTAATATTTTTAATAGTATAGGCTTCTATATTTTTAATAGTATAGGCTTTTATTGATTTGATGTTTGATATTTTTATTAGTCTAAGATTAGTAGTTTAGAGTTTAAAGTTGTTAGCGTTGATCACGGGTATTCATAATTGAATGAAATGTATTCCTTACATCTACAAGTAACATGACATCATGTGATGTCACATCAATGCATCAATAAAACATGACTTAATGCGCAACTATGAGTCTACTATTTTTGGGATAATTTTAGATGCCTTAGCAAAACCATGATGATTTGAGTCATTTTTTATGATGTGGACTTGGAACTATAGTTATAAGTGTGGGTTTTGTCAAATAAGTCATTGTAAAAAAATTAGGAGTGATATACAATCATCATGTATAATTTTGAGAGGAGTTAAATTAAGGTGCTCGACTACTAGGTACTCTCCCCTTATTAGGTAGGGCCCAATGATATCGAATATGCATTATTGTATTTCTCATGTGTATTTGTATTTATAATAATGAACTAATGAAGAAACAAACATTTAATCTTATGAATTCTAGATAGATGTGGAGAAATTCTCGTAGAAAGAAATTCTACCACCATAACTTCCATCCACGACTCATGTTCCTTTGAAAATTACATTTTGTTCATAAGTCTAGGTTCATTGTTAGTTTAAGATACAACAAGTACATAATAGAAATTTAATGGGTTATACTTGTTAACTAGTTTCCCTTGCCTTGTGGACCTTCTCAAGGGTGTAGCAAGAGACTTGCTATTCTTTTTCTAAACTCTTTGATTATGAACCTTCAATCTTCGTCTATCCAATCTATTGTTCTTCTACTTGTACATATTCTCGCTTCTCTATTTTGGTTCCAAAATACATATCTTCTTTTCATTTTCCTTTAGTTGTTTAAGGGGTAAGTGCACAAAGACAATGGGTTCGGAAATGGAAAAATTTGGCATAATACATGCACATTATAATATGTGTGCATTATAACTAGCTAAAAACAAAGAAAATTATTATTTTAATTCTATTTTTTTTTTTTGAATTATAACATGTACATATTATAATGCACATACATTTGGTTTCAATTACTTAGGAACCCTACCCCTTAGGCTCATATTTGTCTTGAATATCCAAGACTAAGGGTTGGACTTATACGTGTTTTTCTAAATTTGTGTTTTGCAAAACAATAAAAAAGAATAAGATGACAAGTATGCTCTCCATCAAGTTTGCATATTTTAGGACAATATTAGAAATTACACCACTACGACATCAAACTTTGTATTAGCTTTATAACTATGCATTTTTTGCTATAATCTTAGATACATCGAATCTTTGATCTTTAATAATTTTTAATAATTTCAAATTTTTAAAAAAATATGTATCATTTTTTATTGGCTCTTCCAAATTTGAAAAAAAAAAATCTATGCTTCATTCTATGCACATTTATTTTTTATTTTTAAATATTTTACTCAAAATTATTGGGGAGCATGCTTAATTTTTCATTTTTAAGGGTGTGTCCACTTTGAAAACTAGAAAAATAATATTTATTAAAAAATAGTGGAAAAATATATGAACTACTATATGATCTTAACTAACTTTTCATTGATTATAGTTACTTGAATACTTAATGAAATTTAAAAAAGGGGGGAACACATCTAACACTATATTATATTTTTGTGACAAAAATAATGTGACTACTTTGTGTGCTCTCTGTAGTTGACCCTCTTAATCTCCATTATTTTAAAAAATAGTTGTTCAAAAACTAAATTCTAAACACTTAATCTAGTTCTTATCACATCTTAAAATTTTGACCATAACAATGCCAAATTACCTATCAAAGTTCGATTTTTGTTGATTAAAAAAAAATGTGGCAATTTTTAACCCTTTTTTTCTCTTATTTCCATCCACCTACCTTAACACTAGACTTAGCCCCTAAGTTCCCTTAAAACTGCATCCCTATAATAGACTATTTTCAAGGTTAGAAGATTCTAAAGTCTATAGCCCTTAAAATTATCAACATAACCAATAAAGATACATTATTAGCCTTGAATCCCAACTTAGACCATTTTTTTATGCATATGAACACAAATTTCATAACCAAAAGTCTAATGTGTAAAACAAAGGAATTTTTATCTATCCACATTTCATATGATGCTTTATCTAGTAGAGTAAAACAAGAAGATGCATTAATCAAATAACATGTAGTACTTATAGTCTTAGCCCAAAAACACTACTCAACATGCTTCTAGTTTTGTATATCAAAGTCTTGTTCATCCTTTATGCGATGTCATTCCATTATGACGTATAAGAAGTTGTCCTCTATCTCACAATACTTGCATGTCTGCAAAAAAAATTAAATTCTCTAGAACAATATTTCATTCCATTATCCAACCTTGGTAATTTTATTTATAATCCATTTGATTTTCAACGAATTTTAAATCTATAAACCTGAAAAAAGTTTGGGCATATTCCTAAGTATATAAATCCACGTATAATGCGAGTATTCATCAATAAAGTAAACATAATAATGATATTTACTAATTAAACAACATATACAAGACCAAAAACACCACTAGTGCTTCTAGCCTTAAACTTAACTCTATTCTATTTCCAAATATATAATGCTTACAAAAGTAAAAATATACATAATGACCACATAAACCATCCACCATATTTTAATTAATCATAGTCTTACAACCTTTTCACCAATGAGACCAACTTGTAGCACCATAATATACATGAATTAGAATTATTAGTTAGAGAGATAGAGTTACATTATGTAGATGTATGGAACTTAAGCAAGGTACTATGTATCAAGTTCCCTTAGAAGAGTAGTAATTTCCCTCTAGATAATCTGAAAAAACTCCTATCAAATGTGGCATGTACTCCAATATCATTCATCTTAGAAATTAAAAGTAAATTTTATGCATGTCTTAGAATATGCATCTATAAGTGAATTTACTCTCCATCATTGAATAGAAGTTTTACCTTCCCTTTGCCAACAATTTGATGTGAATTACTTTCTCAAGGAACACCTCACAACCATCATATGCTCAACGAGAAGAGAATTGATCTTTATGATGATTAATGTGATATGAGACACCTAAATCAATAAGCCACAAGTCACTACTAGAAATGTTTATTGAAATAAATAAAATATCATTTCTATCATCAAAGGATTTTTCTCCAAAGGAATCATTAGAAGTTTTTTTCTTCTAAATCTACATTCTTCTTCACATGGCCCTACTTCATACAATTTCAGCATTTTACTCTAATCTTACTAGGAATTTTAGATCATCCTTTTGACTTAGATATCTTATTATCCCATTATTCCTTGGGTCTACCCCAAACATGCAATGCATGCTTGGAACTCTCATCCATGCATTTCTTCCTTATTTCTTCACTGAGAAAAGTATCAACAAGGGAATCCATCTTGGGCTCTATAGTACCACCATAGGTTGCAATTATAAGGTGCCCCCAAGATTAAAGAGTAAAGCAATACAATACATTTATCCTCCTCATCAAGGTTAACATTTTTAATTTCTAGTTGACTCAAAATTAAATTAAAATCATTAAGATGCCTAGCTACTTAGTCTTTGTCCTTCATTTTCAAGGAATAAAATTTTATTTCAGATAAAATTTGTGTATTAGGCCCCTTTTAATAGAATTTACCCGTAATTCTGCACAAGTTGTATGTTTTAGTCTCATAAAAAATATTTAGAAGGATTGAATCAAAGAGACACAACTATATTGTTCTTCAAGACTTCTTATTGAGATTCTTCCAACCTTAATCTAATAACTTGGTAGGATTTTCTTTTTCCATCACAACTTTCCACTAATCTCTTTTCTCCAAGAGTTCTTCCATTTTTAGTTTCCAAAACTCATACATAAAGCCATTGAACTTATCAATCTTTGAATATGATGTGTATGCCATGATTATCTAGCCACACTCAGATGTGCAAAATTACTAAACCAAATACTCTCACTATAATCACAAAAAACTCACAACATTACAAGAAAGACATCCCTCTCTAAAATCAATTCATAACTCTCATACCAAATGTTGAATCTAGGGTGAACAATTTTATGAGAATGTTAATGATTAAATATTTCAATCTTATTAACATGTTAGATATATGTGGAGAAACCACTATCGAAAATAATGTTAGGCCCCTAATATTCTATCTAATGTTATGACCCTAATTTTATGAATTACTTTAGCAAGGAACACCTTACCACCATCATATGCTCAACAAGAAGAGAACCGATCCTTATGACGAGTCATGTGATATGAGGCACCTAAATCAATAATCCATAAGTAACCACTAGCAATGTTTATTGACATAAAAAATATTATTTCTATCATCAAATGATTTTTCTCCAAAAGAATCATTAGAAGTTTTTTTCTTGTTTCTACATTCTTCTTCACACCCAACCCCACTTCATACAATTTCAATATTTTACTCTACTCTTACTAGGAATTTTAGATCATCCTTTTGACTTAGATATATCTTATTATTGTTGGGAAATATTGGTCATCTCAGAAAAGCATCCAAGAATAGTAGTGCTTTCGACAACTTTAATTTCAATTAGATTTCCTCAAAAACACGTACAACTATGTCAGAAAGCGGAATCAGACATAGTTCATTTCCCACATTAATCCTTCTGAGAGAAACTTATGCAAATTCAATTTCAACAACAAACATTAATAGATTCTAACCAAGAAACATGAAACATGAAAGATGAGACAAAACACATGGATTTACGTGGGGAAAAACCTTTCGAGTAAAAAACCCCACACTACAAAAGCCCAAATCATCATTTTATTATTCATGCAACATAACAGTTACAAATATAACTTAGGCACTAAGCCTTTACAAAGATTACATCTTGTTTCATTCTAGAGACAAACTGGACAACATAACCCCTCATACGATCTTCACACTGTTACAATACTGACATACAACATACAGTGTAGATACTATCTCTCATGGACCTTTGATCAACCTCTCAAGTGTTTACAAAACCTCACTCCATTACAACACTCTCTCACAACATACAAAGAAGATTCACATAGAGAGAGGTTTCACATTCAATCCACAAAGAGAGAGAGGAGTCACCTCCTTTAGAACAACATTCTCGTCCTCTCCCTCTACTATCAGTCTCATCAATCATTACAGAGAGTTCCATTATGTTCACATGCTCAAATGGTTTGTTGATCTTCCAACTTTCACACAGTCCAACTGCCAACGGTTTACATTCTGCCTCTCCCATTGGCCCAAAACCAACCATGAAGGATAGTCGTATGGTCAAAAGTCTTCAATCTGTATTGTGTATTGGTGAGACAACATACTTTGTCTCACCGATGCCAAACTTCCCATTTGACCATCGGTTGCTCTATAGTCTTCTAGCATTGCCAAGAGTCCTATCAAACATGTTCATCGGTGAGACTAATGCTATCAATGATAATCCAGAAGGTTCTACTGAGCCCTGAGGTCACACCGATGTTCTTCCAGCTTAGAACCTTCGTCGGTGAGAGTCCCACCAATGGAGTCCATCAGGCTAACATTATGCCTTAGAGGAGGTCCTCCAACATTCCTCTGATAGCTCATGTTCCATTGATGTAAATTCTCTCTAGGTGATATCGTTGGTAAGACTCACACTGATCACTCACCATTGGGCTGACCAACACTACCAGAACAAACATCTAAAGCTTGGTCGACAACCCAAGTTCCATCAATGTCATCCATCGATCCACTCCCATCGGTCTAACTTCTTCTTTCAACCTGATCTTTCCATGCTTCACCAAGGACCAAGGTTAGGCTGGCAGAGAACCATCATCCAGACTCTCACCGATCACAAACCCATCGATCTAACTTCATCTGTCGGACAAGAGAGGAAGAACTTTTTTCGACCGTTCAAGTTAGGCCGATCAATGGCGTCGGCAAGACAAACCAAAAGTCACACTAATATGGTCATGAAGAAGCTTCACACGGAGAACTCAGATTGGCCAGGCAGCTCAATGGTCACACCGATCTCATGGATAGTTTAGGATCACTTAAGCAGATTGGCTAGACATCTCAGTGGTCACACCAACATTTCTCTCTCAGAGGTTTAGGCCAGTGGGATTGAGGCACACAATTCCAACAATTATCCCATTTTTCTTAGCACCTTATTCCTTGGGTCTACCCCGAACATGCAGTGCATCCTTGGAATAATCATCCATGGATTTGTTCCTAATTTCTTCACTGACAAAAGTAGCAACAAGGGAACTCTTCTTGGGTTTTATAGTACCACAACATATTGCAGCTATAAGGTTCCCCCACGATTAAAGTAAAGAGAAAAGCAATAAAATACATTTATCCTCCTCATTAAGATTAACATTTGTACTTTCTATTTGAATCAAAATTAAATTTAAAAGCATTAAGATGCTTGGCTACTAAGTCTCTATCCTTTATTTTCAAGGAATGCTTGATTTTATTTTAAATAAAATTTATGTATTAGGGCCCTTTAATATGATTTACCCATAATTCTCCACAAGTTGTATGTTTTAGTCTCCTAAAAAACATAATTTAGAAGGATTGAATCAAAGAGACACAACTATATTGTTCTTCAAGAATTCTTATTGAGCTTCTTCCAATCTTCATCTAATAACTTGGTAGGATTTTCTTTATCCATTACAACTTTCCACTAATCATTGTTCTCTAGAAGAGTTCTTCCATTTTTAGTTTCCAAAACTCATACATAAATCCATTGAACTTCTCAATCTTTGAATATGATGTGCATGCCATGATTCTCTACCCACACTCAGATATGTAAAACTACTAAACCAAATAATCCCACTATAATCACAAAAAACTCACAACATTACAAGAAAGGCATCCCTCTCTAAAATCAATTCATAGCTCTAATACCAAATGTTGAATCTAAGGTGAACAACATACTGAGAATATTAACGATTAAATATTTCAATATTATTAAAAATATAATAAATCATATTTAATATTAATGAAATAATTGAGAAACAAACATAGATATCAATCCATTTGAACACTAGATATATATGGAGAAACCACTATGGAAAATTCTCCACTATCAAAGATACCCAAGCTTATGTTAATCACAATAAAAATATACACCAATACAACCCACTTATCCATCTGACTAGTAGTAATTTGATAGCATAAGAGTACTTACAAAAGTAACCTTATAAACCTCTATCCCATGCCTCCATTAGATAAAAACATTGAAAACAAGAAACCACCAAGTGGCATCCCAAAACTATGATCCATAGCAAAAATTTGTTGCTCCATAGTCATGGGCAAACAACCTAGAATAACAACTCCACTTAAAAAAAATTATGCATCATACATTTTGTCATAATGGTCAAATTGAGAAATCTCTCAAATCTAGGTGCTCCACGATAGTATTCAATGCTTAGTCATATTATCTAGATTGGGAAGATTCTCTATAACATGCAATTTTGACCTTTTCAATGTAACCGAGCCCTATTTAATATTTTTTTACACAATATAACAAGTATTTCAGAGAATAAATAATGCTCCCATCCTTAAATGGGTGTCTTATTTCACTCACTCCATGATGTTAGGGATTATACATCATTTATTGTTTACATAATAAAATACAATTAACAAGACATTATTTACAAGATGAGTAACACACCTAATCCTAACAATAGGAAGCGTATTTCCATAAAAATATTGATACTTTGATATGAGTATAGATACAAAGAATATTATATGAAATAAATAAGCCTTTAGTATAGATTGAAATGATTATTCTAAATCAAAATTAAATGATTATGCGATATGTTTTAAATTTTTCCAATTGTTGTAGCTCAATAACTTAAGTTTATCTTCTTCAACTTTCCTTAAAAAAACATATTTCCCAACTTCAATTTTTTAGTGATCAATAATGTTCTAGGGATTTTCAATGATTTTACATAAGAAATAGCCATAAATGTAACATTAGTCCCCAAGCTAAATGTAAGTGAAGTTGTAGCATGACTATACATTACTATTCATGTTATTTAGGAATAATACATGGAGACTCATCTTCAAATCACATTCCTAAATAAATCTCCCACAACTTAGTGAATCAAGTGAGGTTATTTTGTATTTTTACATAATAAATAAAATAATTCCATGTCTCCAAATATAAGTCTTGCTTCTATTAATAGGTTGGAGGTTAAAATCAACCTAAAATATATATCAATTAGCAACTTAAGATCAAGTTCTTCACCACCGCCTCTTAAAATGCATACAATTTTCTTTTGTCGTGGTTATGCACATTATCATTTGTTGTGTAAAGATGAATATTATCAATAAATTTTACCTTGAAATCTTGGATATAATGAAGAATTAAAATTTTCATTTGTAAT
Source organism: Sequoiadendron giganteum (assembly GCA_007115665.2). Lineage (NCBI taxonomy): Eukaryota > Viridiplantae > Streptophyta > Pinopsida > Cupressales > Cupressaceae > Sequoiadendron > Sequoiadendron giganteum. The sequence continues at coordinate 143,503,962 of CM021108.1, forward strand.
CCCTAATCATGAATTATCATATGTGCATCTATAAGGTTTATAAGGATTTGATAAAACCTTTATTATTGGTTCCTTTCACCTTCTTGTCTGAATATCTTATTCAAAGTAATAACTATGGAGAAAAACTCCATAATATTCAAATTCATGTATATCGCTTGCATATGATCCAGTTTATCCATATTTTTGTGAATGGAGAATGTTTATTGTAAAAATTTGATAGGACACTTATTGAATTGATAAAGAATCAAGAACATTCTTAGGTAATTTATGAGGAGCCACTAATATTCCATATATTCTAATAAAAGTGCTTTATTAGTATATAAATCTCCTAGATCCTTAAGATAATTTCTTCCTTTCATAAACAAGTTAGAAGCAAGAGTTACATAAAACCTATATATAATGGTGCTAGGAAATAATCATGTGTTGTATAATGTGAAAGATGCTTATGTTGACGAAGTGTGGATATATTGATATGGATGCACTCATAGATTAGAACCCATGTGAAAAATAATTTCCCATACCATTGATGTTTGGAACATAGGTAATATAAAATATATGAATCCATATAAAAACCATTGGCTTCACTCTATACTCACTAATTATTTTATCCTCGAAGAAATGGATGATGTTTTCCAGTCCATGATGGTTTTTAATTCCCAAATTTTACACAAATGGAAATTATATTTTATGTGGCTGACACCTTTTTGAATGTAAGTTTATCACATCTAACCTAAAAATATTAACAGTATACTTATCTTGTGAATAAAATATACAAGGAGGATATTTGTAGATCCTATGAAGATTCGGGTCTATGGAATTTTCCATTCAATGTCATAAGGACTATATATTTTCCTATATTTGATACTTATTTCATCAAGGATGTATCAGATGATATCATAACATAAAATCACATATGAGTGTAAAATATTGAAATTGATAGACTTGGATCTTGTTTTGATATTAATATTTCCACATCATTTTTTAGCTATTCAAGTGGAATATCTATATGAATTGCACGACTTTAATAAAATCAATATTTTAGTAGTGCTTATAATTGGTAGTGTTTGTAGCAAATTTGGTGTCTATGATTTCTATTACGAAATACATTGAAGGTTAATTCCATTTATTAGATATTCTCCCTTTACTCATTATAACTCATTTTCAACAAAACCATTTTATCCACAAATTGCCTTGCATTCTCAAAGAAAAAAATATAAATTTAAAATATTTAATTAGTGAGAGGTAGGGGATGAATTGAGATCTTAAAGATTAAGTTTTAAATTCAACATGGGGTATTAGCAAACATGATTAATATTTGAATGGTAGAAAATTAAATTGTATATCATTGAAAAATATTTTAAGCTCAATTTTAAATAAAAAATTACAATCTAATGCAAACAATGATTTAAATAAACTAAACTAACCACTAATAGTTAGAAAGATTGATCACATACATAATTTTTAGAAATACAAACATTAAATATTGGCAAGGGGCTTCCAAATTATAGGGGAGAGAAAATACTGACATAGAGAACCACATTCTTTCTTATCTCTACCTAATACTAATTATCCCTTCAAATTATTTTTCTCATAATTTTGAGGAGGTAGGATCTAGACACTTTTCAACATCCTTTACCTTCTTAAAGTTTGAAATTTCTCAACAAAATCCTTGCATAAAATAAATATAAGTTTTCATGAGATAATAGCACTTGTCAAAATATCCCTACCTCATGAAAAATAAAACATGATAGGATTAAAATAAGAAAAAAAGTCTAGTTTAAAGTGGTGTTGGTGTGTTATTATCTCTCCTTGCTAATTATAAATACTTACATTGAGATGAACCAAATAAATTTAAGTGAGAGGGAGATGCTAAACTTGGAAAAGGATCACCCTAAACCAAATTATGTGAAGGAAAATAGTTCTCAACTTTAATAAGGATATTTGATAGTGTGAAAATGTCATCATCTATCTCCCATGACAAAATTTTTAAATGAGAACACATAGGAAACAAAGTACGATAATGATAAGCATCTCAATTTTTCTCCACCATGATAGAACTATAGCTAAAGAACACAAAACAAAAATAAATAAATAATGTGAAACTTGTCACTAGCCCACATCCTTGTAGAGAAGCTACTTGAAAAAATAAAAATAAAAAAGAAACTCAAGTAAACTATAGGTATTTCTTGTTTTCTTATTTGTTTGACCCTAACACCAAACTATCCACTTGAATATACATCTTGTTTTTCCTTATAGTTTTGGATTTACACTCATGAAGATTGTGTTCCTACTCAATTCAAGTTTTATATGGTTTGATGCACCATCGGTGTTTTTTGTAGATAATAGTGTGTTATCTATGTTTTGACAACTTGGTAGGTTGGTATGTTGATTTTCAAATGAATTACATTAGTAGGTATTTTCTCAAACTTATTTAAATAGGTTATGAGAAGCATGGTTGAGTCTTATTGTGTTCTCTTATTGATCTGCAAGGTGGTATGTGATCCTCTCCTATATAATAGTGTTCCTGGAATCAATGTTTTGTGTATGAAGTGTTTGCACCAATGCAAAATAATCTGAAATAATAAAATGAGTATAGAGAAGTGTTGTATAAGCCATATCATTATGTTGGAGTGATTTGCACAATGTTACTTGGTCACTTCTATACCGCCCTTGGTTTGGAGATGATGCATGAAATTTTATATGCTTGTTGGGCTAACTTGACATGTTTTGTTTCTTACGCCAAGTGTTTGGATGTGTGCGCCAGTTTTGAAGATGTGTTCTATGGAAAATAGATCATGAATATATTTTAGTTTGAACCACAATGATTTCGTTCTACTACAGATTATTTTGGAGCCAACTTGTTGTGATCGATACATATCTCATATTGTACAATTGCAACTGATAAGGAGAAACTTTCTAAAGATTGTGAAGGATACAAATAGAAGTTCAAATCTATTGAGAAGGTGTGTGAGTGTGTAGTGAATATTTTGAGCAAACTATGTGCGAATAAGAATCCGTAGAATCTCTCTTGATAATGAAATGTGGTAAAGATCGGTTTTGAGAGTTTAATAGTGAGTGTATGTGAAATTGTGAAGAAGCATGTGTGAATGTAAATGAGAATGTGTGTTGAAGGTAGTCAGCTATAGGGATCAAAGATTGTTGGAGTAGATGTATGTGTGAGTTTACCAAAAGTAGTGAGCTAGAGGTAACATAAGTGTTGAAGGACTATCTCTTTTGAAATGTTGTATATTGCAAGGAGTTGTGAACTTCCTTTGGTTGAAGCCGTAAAACCTATTGTAAAATCTATTTTTATTTGTAAGGTTGGATTTGGATAGTAGATCCAAACAACTTTCCCACTGTGGTTTTTCCCTTGTAGGGTTTTCCATGTAAATCTAATGTTATGGTTGCATGCTTATGTGTTCTTTTGCTTGTCATGTTATATTTGGTTAATTATTGATGAATACAAAGAATTTGATTAAGTACTAATTCACCCCCCTCTCAGTACTTATGTGTGTTCAATAATTGGTATTAGAGCCAAGTGCCTTGATATAGCCTAATAGTTGAGGTAGATCTTGGAGTGGAACACATAGGAACTGAAGCACTGAACAATGTCAAGAGTCCTTCGGAAGATGATAATCACAAAGACAACATATTTTAATGAAGAAGATTGTGAATTTGACTTTGAAGGAGAAATTATTTCAGCATTTGAAGATTTGAATGTGACAAGAAAAGAAAATGGATAATTTAAGATCAAACTCAAAGAATCAAAAGAGATAATCATCAACTTGGAATTTCAAGTTGAAGAAGGTAAAATAGTTATAGATTGTCTAAAAAATATGTTGAATGAAAAATCAATTGAATGCTCCAAGCTTGAAGAAGAAATTGCCCCCCTGAGGAAAGAATTAAAGAAATAAAAGGATCAAATAGACAAAGGATTAAAACTCAAAAAAGGTGCCAACATTCTTGATGAGATAGTCAGTTGTCAAAGATTTGTAAAGAATAAGGGTGGTCTTGGATTTGAAAAAGGTTAGAATTTAAATATTGATATCCCTAAAATGAAGAAGGAAAAGGACTATGCTGAAGACTCTAAGGAAGATTAAACATGAGAGGTGTAAATTGGATGATAAATTCACAAAGTTCAACAATCAAAGGAAAGGCTTCAAGAAATCTTCTCCTAAACAGGTTGTTACTTCCAGGTTCTCTCAATATTTTCATGGTTATTATTATTCTTGAAATAAGTTTGGTCATAAGGATAGTAATTGTAGAAATAAGACCAGAAGAAATTATTATAGGAGGAAGAACAATATTATGCATCCAAAACATAATGATGTGGTTCCTCATTCCTTTTATAGCTACTATTTTGCATGCAATAATTTTGGCCATAAGGTTGTTGACTATAAAACTAAAGTAAGAAGAAATAGTTTAACCCTTGAATATAATGTTGTTTGCTAAAAATGTAATAACTTTGGGCACAAAGAAAGATTCTACAAAAGTGGTTATGTGAAACCACATGTTCAACAAAAGAAAATAGAGGAAAGGAAGGAAGCTACAAAAGTTCAGAGAAAGAAACAAGGGCAATATAATGAAATAAAGGATGACACTGTGCTTGTGCATTATGAACAAGATCTCATAACACTAGTACAAAAAAACAATATATGACTAAAAAACCTACTTATAAATGACTAAACATGGTCACATGACCATTAGTAGTTTATTGCTAGTCATTTATAATGCGATCAAATTGATGACTAAACCATTTTTAGTCATTTATTGGTTATTTTGATTGATCGATTTGGTAGTGTATTTAGTCATTGATTGTTGTAATATGGTCACTTGTTTAGTCATTTTTTATTCACTGATATATTTAGTCATTGATTTAGCCATTGATTGATGTAATTTGGTCACTTAATTAGTCATTTTTTATTCATTGATATATTTAACTAGTCACTTATTTAGTCATTGATTGTTGTAATTTGGTCACTTATTTAGTCATTGATTGTTGTAATCTAGTTACTTATTTAGTCATTTTTATTCATTGATATATTTATTCATAAATTTAGTCATTGATTATTGTTAACTGTTCACTTATTTAGTCATTTTTGTTCACTATTTTTTGTCCATTGCTAGTGTATTTAGTCATTAATTTTAGTCATCATTTTGATCAATTTGGTAGTTTATTTAATTATTTTTGTTCATTCATTTCTGTCCACTAGTAGTATATTGATAATTTTTTATTAATAGCATAATAATTATATTTAATCATATATTTAGTCATATTTATTCACTATTTTTTGTCAATTGATAGTATATTTAGTCAATTAGTATTTTATTTAATTTTTTTGTTCACCGATTTTCACCTAATAGTGTTGGAAATGAGACAATGATTTTGAGGTTTAAACATAAAACACATAAAAATATAATCAATCATTCATTTGCACATAATGAAACAACCATTAAGAAGGAAAAACACTAAAATTTCATTGAGAAAATGTGTTCTTATAGAAGATACAATACAAAAATATGTGTCTTTGCTTTGAAAAATGTGTTAGAAAGTGTGTTTCTTAGTGTTGTGACTAAGAAAATTGAGTTACAATGCCTTTTTTTGCTAATACAGCTCCAAAATAGACAAAAAACACTAAGATCCCTGAACAACACATTCAAACTATTGCATAAAGCAGTGGGCCAAGCTGTCTAATAGCTAGTACATGATAAAAATCAACTATTTCATTTTTTTCAAATATTTTAGTGGCCACCGTGTGAAGGCCCCTTCTTTCTCTTTCAGATGAACAACTCCATCTATTTTGTCTTCATACACAAGGGGTATGTTACTTGCAGCCTTTAAAATATTCATTTGCATCTCCTGTTCCTTTCAATTTGACTCCATGTACAATAGATAGTGAGTGAATTTTCCCAATGCCCACAACAACACCATCAAATAGATAACACCTCAACTTTATCCCCCTTTTTGAGTTTATCAATAAATGTTTGCAAAAAAAAAACACATTATATTGATATATAAAACACACATTATATTATTTTTGATAGCTATATGTAATGTCTTATGTCTTGGAACAAATTAGTTTTTGTATGTGCTTTTTTTGATTCTATTGAATAACAAAGAAGCAAATTTTTACTCTGAAAAAAACTAACCCATTGTGAGGTACAAACACATAGAGGGAAAGACTACAATTGTTCTAGACTATACGAGTACTCTAGAAAGAGACATGGATTGGAAATGAAGTCCCCCAACTGAGGACCATGACATCCTCGAACACAATGCACTAATGCATTGTCAAAATCTATCTATGCACTCTATTACAACTAAGCTCTAAGCTTCCATATGTAAGTTATATGTTCTCCCTTATTTCCATAATCTATGTATACTAGCTAATTACACTTCACTACTATTCTAACCAGCTTCTATCAAATAGGTAATTATTACCCTTATTTACATAATAAAACAACCATTACTTACTTGAATAGTACTTACTTACATGTGGTTTCATAGCACACACCTCGACTTCAACATGACTACTACTATGAATATCATGTACATGCTCATTGAGTTCATCATCATAATCACTATCAATGTCATTATAGACATGAAGTTGTACAACTTTGCAGAGAGTTCTATTGATAGGGTCTTTTTCTTTTCATTCTGATTTAATCATATAATTGCTCTGCATGTGGTTTAATCATCATGCAAAAATTAATATAAGTCAAGTAAAGAATGCAAAAGCTATAATTTTTTGTCTAAAAGAAGAATGAAAAAACATTGGGACAAATTAACTTACAACTTAAAGAATGCAAAAGCTATAAGTTTTTGTCCAAAAGAACATTTTAAGCATGAAGAATGACAAAACATTGGGACAGATAACTGGCAAATATTATATTACCTCAACTTTAGGACAACTATGATGACTGTGGTGTGCATTCTTTTCCACTTCATCATGATCACTATGAATATCAACACCTCTGTTGACATCATGAAGGAATTTTTGCTTTCCTATTTCTTTGATAAAATTGATTTTCCTGTGGTTTAACCATCGTGCAAAAAAATATACAAAGCATTCAATAGTCAACTAAAGAATGCAAGCTATAAACTTGTCCAAAAGAACATTTTCTAGATGAATCCAACAATGAAGAAACCAGATTGGATTCTCCTATACTTAGATTTCAATAATCTACATATTAAGAGGTATTTTTACACATAATTTCCAAACAAGAAGAAATGAGATCAATAGAGCCTCTTACATCATCTGAATCCATGGATTTATGCTCATTCCATGCAAAAACCATAGGGTTAACAAAGGCAACCAACTGCAAAAATTGGTAAGTGAGACTGAATATGCAACTCATTACCTTTTGGTACCCTTCATTTGAGTTGACATGATCTAGAGAGGCTCCTACTGGGCATTGAATAGATGGTTGTGAAATCTCTATTGACAAACTAAATTTCCACTTCATCCTAATCTTAGATTTACTAGGATCTAGTGCTACCATATAATTGACAATATCTTTTGCACTTGCTTCTCTATTACTATTTTCCACCTAAAATACAATGTCAATTTCAACATATAGCCAGTTCAATAAAAAAATAAAAATAAATAACACGATGTAAATTGAACCAAAAATCCATACACTTACTGCAAATTTGTCCATTTTGGCATGCAACCCACCTCGGAAAAATGTATATACAACCCTCACATTATCTCTTGCTCTCTTGCCTCTGTTACTCTTTGCCAAATATTCTTCGGAATGCATACTTTCTTTTAATGACTCCCACTATTTGGGAGATAGAGTGGAGTCTAACCTCTCTTTTCCCTCCATGATTATTTTATGCATTTGTATCTAAAATTATTCATCAAAATTCTCATCTTTTTCTTGTGATATTTTCTAGAGATTTGTCCACCAGTAGTCTCAAAATCATTTTCCATTTTTTGTATAACATTTTCCACAATTCGTGGATCTTTCTCTGCAAAACTTGATTTTCAAATATCTGAATGGGCCCTACATCTTACACCCAAATTGAAGGCCCACTTTGTAGCATTTGGCCCAATGGTCTCACCATCTCTCGATACCTCAACCAAGAATGGCTTCTTGCCTTCTAATTTTCTTTCTTTTGCATTCCTCTTTATAGATTTGTACAGATCTTGACTCAATATTTTCCTTTTGACAAAAGGAGACACATCTTCTATTAAACCACTACTAGTATTTTTGGCTGATCCACTAGTTCCATCAAAAGTTCTAGATGCAACAGGGGCACTCTGAGACACAACAGATACAACTAGTGGTCTCTCTTCATGACTTTCATTAATTGAAACTTCATTAACCTTGGCCACATCAGGTTTGGCATGAGTAGGTAGATCAGTACTGGTCTTTATAGGATTTCACTTCAAACACATCCTTTAATGTGGAATAAATCATTTGCAGATCTGCTACTCCTTTGCTCTAACATTGTTCAATAATCTCTCTTAGACTTTGTGCTAAGATATCATCATGAAATTGCACATCACCATGTGCTATATCAGGTTGCACATCACCACAACTATTATTTTCACCAACTGCATTTGTTGAATCACAAATGTGTTGGCTTATATGAGATGTCGATGTTGTATCTTTTCTTTCCTTTTTTTTTCTCTGCATTTTCTTTGCACTCTTTTTCTTACCTATAAAACAAAAAAAATAAATCATATTATGTCTTATATACATAAAGCTCTTGCCTATAAAATTTCATTAAACAATATTAAACATATAATATACTACTTTGTGGATTTACAACTCACCTATTTGTCAAACCAAGACATGATAAATATTCATTATTCTTGGCCACTTTTTCACTACAAAGGTGCTCATAATCTATCACTGAAATTTCAGCATTATGATCACTATCATCTAATTTGTTCCTTACAGTCCTTTTCCTCATTTCTTGAAGTCCAAATATACAATATTGTATAAATCAACAACTTGAATCAGTAAAACTTTAGAGTTCATAAGTTGATAACTATTAACTTTCCAATCTCCTGATAACTGCAAATTGAAACTTAAAATAGAATTCAGTTTATAGATTAAAAATAATTTTTAGTAAAAAACCAAGAAGATGTTTACAATTATAGGTATTAGTAAAATTTTCTTTAGGGATATATTCACAACAAAAGAACTAATAAAAGCATCACACAACTAGGATGAAGGAAAAACATACTCTAGTTCATCATGAGGTGTGCTAGAACCTTTTGTTAGGACTAGAAAAATATGCCCCAAATTTTTCACAAAAAATCCATGTTTCACCAAAATACCCCACCACCCTCCCTGCCATTTTTATTTTTATCATGCAAAATATTTCATTTGCCTTCCCTACAACCATCATCTTAACAAAATCACCTTCATCATCCTACCCGTGTAAGAAGAAAGTCACGTCAATGGGACTTCATCATATTTGTGGAAGTCATTTTAAGCTCCCTTCGAAGGAATGACGAAGCAAGACAACATGAATATTATCGAAGAAAGAACATCATATTGAGGGAACTTGTCTTACTATCCCTTTGATAATCCAATTGGAGCCTTATCAAAGACACCTTGGCGTATCAAAGGAGAATATTTTGGAGTCTCTTTGATAACTCAAAGATTAAACCACCGAGGGGCATAAATATTTTAATTACTTTGGTATGACTTACAGGAAAAATACACCTCAACATTCAAGAAACAAAAAAACATCTCTCATACATGACTCATCAACATATCGAAGTGACAATGAAATGTCGAAGGGACAATACACATCTAAAGAATCAAGGAAAATATGGAATATCTGGATGAGTGACTTATGAGTCCCCTCGATATCATGTAAGCAATTGAATTCATCAAAGAGAAAGATATACATCGGTGGGACAAGGAAATTTGTCTCTTTGATAAAGCGATGACATTTATCACAAAAGGTAACAAAGGGACGTCAAGAAGGTTTTGAAAGGACTCTAGAATATCGGGGTAAGGTGATTCATAGTCCTTCCGAAAAAGGTGGTATCATAATATCGAGGAGAGGGATCTATATCAGGGAGACTATATTAGGGAGACCCAAACATCAGTCCCCTCAATAGCCTTAAAAAAAATAAGCGAATGACTAAAGTGGAGGACTCATCAAAGGGAAGAATACATATCGGAAGAACAAGAATACTGGTCCTCTCGATGAAATAATAACACTTGTTGCCTTGGTGCGATAAACTTGTAAACATATTGGGGCGATAAGGGTTTATCAAAGGAAATACCTACAACCAAGGTTTCGAGAGGACATTGTGACATCAGAATGAATCCATATGGAGTCTCTACGCAATCTTGAAAGAAATAAATAGGATATACTCGTAAGAAGGGTATCGGGGGAAAAGGGAAATATCGGTGAGACTAGAAATTTGTCATCCCGATGAAGTGAAAGTATTGACAAGACCATGACATGACAAAGAGATAATTTGGAACTGATGATGAAAATCAATGACTCATATTCAAAACAATTAATTTCTCACTCGATGACATGAAATTATCATTAATGAACCAAAGAGGAAGGCATTTAAATCAAATCTTGAACATGTTTAGAAATCATTAAGTAACTAGAGAAGAAAGAAGAAGAATATAGTATTGGACGATGGTGCCTAAACCAAGAAGAGCATTCCAAGTAAGTATCCAAAAGCCTAAGTTGAAAGTTTTAGTATTTGCAAATTGGTTCAGTTTTAGAAACATAGAAGTAGGGTTTTTTCTGCAAAATCATATAATGGAATCTTTTTCTGAAAACCTTAAAAATAAAAGATAAAAATTAGAAGAAAGCATTTAAATATGGACTTAATTGATCAATGTTCGAGCTTTGGACAAAGGTCCAAGAGGAATTCACAATTAAACCCTTGGGTAGAGAAATTGGAGGATATAAACAAACAAGTGGGTGACACATGGACCCCAATAAGGGGATACAACTTTTTTTATATACCACTACAGAAAGAGGCATAGACACCAACTAGTCTCCAATCCATGGAGACTTAACTTAGGGAATTTGGTGGTGCCCAATGTGTTCATCAATATTGAATTGTTCAAAGGAATTGCTAACAAATATGACCCACAGACTCGCATGATTAAATTGGAAAATGGGTCTTCCTTCATCCCTTTAACTAGAGATTATATTTATGTGGTGTTTCAAATAGACACCACTATTGACATGAAATTCGGGATTAGGGATCTCCTAAACGAATATCACAACTTGAGCACTAGCTACAAAGCATGGAGATTGCCACTACATAGGCCCTACGATGAGGGAAATCAACTTAGAGTGTTTTCAAGGGAAGAACAACCTCCATATTTTGTTGAATTGTTTGAGGAGTACTACCAATACACATATTATTTTGTTTGCGAAGTTCTTGGCATGGACACCTCTACATTTATGGACATAGCACCAATGGTCCTCACAACTGATGCGTAGAGTCAAGATGCTCGACTACTCAATTACACCTAGTACCTAGCTAATGAACTTCACAACGACCTCATTTATGTCAAAAACAAAGAAAAAGGCTTCCAAAAACTATTCATTATTCATACATTTGATTTTGTTGAGGGAAAAAATCACGGAATGTGGGATGAGTGTTTAAGGATAAGAGATTTAGATGAAGATGGAAACATTCAACTGGTGTAGATGTGGACTGCTATTTGGGACAGTCGATGTGTAAGATCACATTATTTGTACTTTGAAGAATATTTTGTGAAACCTATATATAATCTACTAGGTCACCCATGTGAATACAATCTATCACATGAGATACAAAGGTTCTTAAGAACTAAGGACAAAGATGAAAGAGGAAAGGTCAATCACAATTGGGATGATTGGTATGCTTACAATGATTGTATAAATATCAGGGTGTATGGGTTTGAAGGAGCACCACTTCTACTACCAAATTTTTTTCCAAACATGATTACTTACTTGGAGATTGTAAGGCAATTGGCCTACTTAGATTTCATGCACCTTAAAATTCATAGCAAACAATCATTGATGTCCAAGACATTGTGTTTTGGAGACTTCACTGTGGTTTCTGAAAAGGGTTATAAGTTAATTGATAAGAATCTAGAACATTGCAATTTATCTAAAGGGAATGTAAGGGAGAAGTTTGACCCTGAACATTTTATAAATGATGTTAGGATAAGCAAAAAACTAAAAGGCTACCTTCATCTAATTTTTGAGAATGATGATATAATAAGAAACATTGCTGAGCATTATGCCGCTAGGAGAAGAAACTTATATAATAGGGTAATGATGGTAAAAGCCTAGAGAACATGCAATGGCTCTTTATATGAAGGTGCCTTTTTGGACATTGAAGATCCTATAAAGAGATTGGATGCCCTAATTTCACATAAAGCAAAGCTAACTAGGGATGTGCCTCCTGAGGTATTCACACAGAGAAGAAATGAAGACATTGGAGAAATGCAAGCAAAAAATGGAACTCCACTTTTCTAGCTCTCTCCTCAACCTACACCGAATAAAAGTTTCTCAATTGACACATCTATTAAAGAACAAGAAGTGGGGAGTGAAGATGAAGGTGTGTAGGTAGTTAAGCCCATGATTGGAAATTATGAACCTCTAATGGAAAGAAACATTGTTGTGATTGAATCCTCAAATGATCTTTCGAATGATGTAAGACACGTGGTGCCAATAAGAAATTTGTTTTTGATGATTTTTTCAAAACCTCTGAATTTAAGGAATTTATCTAGAATATAAAGACAAATTATCTAGGGAAGGAATTAAGGATATTACACCTGAGAAAGAAGGAGAATTTTTGAAAAGGCTACAAGAAGAGGTGGATAGCGAAATGGATAAGATTACCCCAGAAAGAGGAAGGGTGTTTATAGAGGAAGCAAGAGTTATTTTGCTCCCTAGATGGGATATGAGCTCAACAATTGTATTTGATAGCTTTCAGAGAAGCCAGAATAAAAAAATCCAGTTGAGTATAAAAGGAGTGGACAAAGTATATACTAGATTAGGGTTCAACCCAGATAATGCAACTTTGTTGATGGGGGCCTTATACCCACCAAATAAGAAACCTATAATCATTGATGAGCCTGATAAAGAATTTAGCCACCTCCTTGTGCAATGAGTTGAAGACACTAATCCTCTAGAGACTGTAAACATGAATATCAACTTTTCTCAGTTTACTAAAGCCCAAATTGAGAAACTGGTGAAGGATAATAAAATGTATATAACTAAAAATGAGAACCTGGGGCAAGAGATCACTAGTTATAAAGATAAACTTCCATCTTTAAGTACCTACTCCCAATGGTTAGATACTGATAAAAGGGTAATAGAATCCATGGTTGAAACCACTTATTGTAAGAATAAAGCATTGAAAGTTAGTACAAACACCGATGGTATAACTAGACCATGATGACCTGAGTACAACTTCCATACAACTTCCGTTGAGTTTTGGTAGTGCAAGATAACACAAGCATCTAGGTATAATTGGACCAAGATGACCTGAGCATCACTTGTCTAAATAGACAAGAGTTAATCATTTTCCCATGCAAATTCAAAATGTCATCAATGATACTTTGTAGAGCATGTCCTGCGCCAATTTGCACAGTAGTAATGGTTAACTCACAAACATCAGACAAAGAAAATATCATTCTCTTTCCCAGCCCCTCTAGTTTAGGACATCATCAAGGTACTCCAGAGAAATGATAACAACAATCAAGATATTAAAAAAATGGCATATACGTGCTAAAGTGATCCAACCATTACTCAGAAGATGATCATCCAATGAGATTTGAGTGGTTTTTTTTTTATGCTGATTTGGATGGTCGCTTGTTTGAGTGATTGTGATTGATTTTTGTTTTTGCCACGTTTCCTTGCTGTTATTTTGAGCTCAAAACAAGTTGTCCCCGGTGAATCTAGGATTTTGACCCCAATGAGAAACAAACCAATTATTATGGATATGCACAGTGGTAATCGAGCCAAAGGTGAGACACGACCGCAGCAGTTGGATATGATCATAAAGCTCATTTTATGCTAAGCATGTATGCATGATGATAGCAAAAGCGGGTGACCAACACATGTTCCAATAGATGGAGAAGTCGATTAATCACAAATAGCGCCTGTTTACCAGGTTTTCACTACTTTATTTTATTGCACTTTTTCAAATTGTATGATTTTTTTATTGTTACCAAGACCCCTATTTGCTAGGTTTTCACCAAGGTAACAATTTTTTTTATTTTTATTTTTTTTGTATTTCTTCATGACTTTTTTTTATTTTTTTGGATTTCTTCAAGACTTTTTTCTGATTTTTTTTTGGATTTCTTCAGGACCTTTTCTGATTATTTTGGATTTCTTCAAGTCTTTTTCTGATTTTTTTGGATTTCTTCACAACTTTTTTGATTTTTTTGGATTTCTTCAGGACTTTTTTCTGATTTTTTTTGGGATTTCTTCAGGACTTTTTTTTATATTTTTTTGGATTTCTTCAAGACTTTTTAATGACGTGCAATGGATGGATTATGTGTAGAACTTTTTGAGATGAAGGCTATTCATAAGTTCCTCAAATAGGTCCCCTTCAAGTGTGGATAGTTGATATGCTCCTGATTTTCTCTCAATCTTGTTGATTGCGTGGATTTTCCTTTAGTAGCAAGTCACCCACCTGAAATGTTCTTGGTTTGACCTTGTGATTATAACTTTTTGAAATTATCTGCTGATATTCTTTCAGGTGATCAACTACAAGCTGATGGCACTCATCTAACAGTTCCAACTCTTGTAATCTAGATACTCATTAGTCTTCATATGAAATGATGCCTTTCAATGACATGCAGAGTGATGGTATCTCAACCTCAATAGGTAAAATAGCCTTTGATCCATAGATGAGAGCATATGGTGTGGCTCCTGTCGAGGTGCGGATGTTGGTGTGGTATGCCCACAAAGTAGGGTTTAGTTGAACATGCGAGTCACGTCCAACATCATTGATAGTTTTCTTTAGGATCTTTATGATGGTTTTATTTGAGGCCTTTGCTTGGTTGTTCCCTTAAGGATAGTATGGTGTAGAAAACTAATGTTGGATATGAAACCTTTCACAAAGTTCTTGAACGCCCTGATTCTTGAAAGGTCTACCATTATCAGTGACAATGGATTGAGGAATGCAATACCTACAGATGATGTAATTTAGAATGAAGGATGCAATCTGCTTACCAGTGATGGTAGTTAAAGGAACACCTTCAACCCACTTTGTGAAGTACTCAGTGGTCATGATTATTAAATTTTTCCCATTAGAAGAAGATGGATTGATTTTCCCCATAAGGTCAAGTCCCCATTGACAAAAGGGCCAGTTTGATGTAGATGGTTGGAGTTCTTATGTGGGTGCATGTATGAGATTACCATGGATCTGAAATTTCTTGCATCTCTTGAAAAACTGGAAAGAATCCTTCTCCATATTCGGCCAATAATACCCCAAACGTAGGATTTTCTTTGCTAAGGTAAGACCACTTGAATGTGTTCCAAAAATACCCTCGTGAACTTCCGGTAAGGTTGTTTTAGACTCATCGCCATTCCATACATCGAAGGAGAGTTCCATCAAGACCTCGTAGGTAAAGTACATCCGTGATAAGGGTGTGTCGGACAGCTTGACGGATGAAGTTTCATTTTTTGTTTTGTGATAGGTCGGGTGGGAGGGTGTTATCTCTTATATAGGTGTAGATCTTCTCATAGACTGAGGTATCAACATTAGTTAGGTGGCATATGACTTGGGACTTAGGATCGTCATAGACAAGGGTAAACACCTGTTCCACCATGAACTCATAATGGCTCTGTTTATCTGGAATTTATAGTAGAGAAGCAATAGTGGCCATAGCGTCAACAACTTTGTTGTTTATTCTTGGGATTTGATCAAATTTGATAGTAACGAATTATTTATTAAAGTCATCATTCATTTTTTTGTAGGGCATTAGTTTTTCATCCTTTGTCTGATAGTCATTGTTGAATTAATTTATGACTAGTTGAGAATCTCCATAGACTTGCAGCTCTGTGATTTTCCACTCTACAGCTATCTTGATGCCAATGATCATTATTTCATACTCTACCATGTTGTTAGTGTAGGGGAACATCAGTCTGTATGATTTTGGAATAGTATACCCTTGAGGGGTGATAGAGAATTTTGTCCCCTAATCCATGTTGAGTGTATGATCCATCGAAGTATAATATCGATGGTTGTGTTGTTATGGTAAGGACATTAGCATCTGGAAACTTAGTGTGTAGAGGATTATCATCATGCAATGGTGCTTTGGCTAGTTGATCTATGATGGCTTTCCTATTGACATAATGGATGCCAAACTCACTCAGTATCATTACCCACTTTGTCAGCCTTCCTGTTAGATTTGCATTGTTGAGCAGATATTTCAATGGATCAATTTTGGCTATCAACTTGACGGTATGAGTTAGCATATAATGTCCCAATTTTTGGGTGGCAAACACTACTACCAAAAAATCCTTTTCAATGGATGTGTAATTAATATCATATTCATTTAATGTTCTGTTGATATAATAGATCACCCTTTTTTTTCCTGTTGAATCCTCTTGCGCTAGCAAAGCTCCCAATGATGCGTCGGTTGTTTCTATGTATAGTAAGAGTGGTTTTACTTCTATTGGTGGTACTAAGACAGGTGGAATCATTAGATATTGTTTCAATTGGTTGAAATCAGCTTCACATTTCTCATCCCATCTAAAGGAAATAGTTTTGTGTAGCAAGTGAAAGGATGGGTTTTATCCGCCAGTTGTGAAATGAATCTTCTGATTGACTAAAATCTTCCTTGGAGTGATCTTAGCTGACTTATGTTCTTGGGTGGTGGCATCTCCATGATTTCCTTAACTTTTGTAGGATCCACCTCAATGCCCTTTTCTGAAACTATATACACTAGAAGTTTTGCAGATGTCACCCCGAATACACATTTTTTTGGATTCAGTCGTACATTGAACTTTTCTAGTCTGGTGAAGAGTTTGTCTAGGATCTCTAGGTGTCCTTCTCTGGTATATGATTTCCCCAATAGATCATTTGCATAGTCTTCCATGAATTTGTGCATCATATCATGGGATATTATCATCATGGCTCGCTGATAAGTAGCTCTTGCATTCATTAGTCCAAAGGGCATGATGTTTCAATAGAATGCACCCCATGGGAATATGAAGGTTGTTTTATCTTGGTCCTCAGGTGTAATTTTGATTTGGTTATATCCTAAAAAACCATCCATAAGTGATAACATGGCATGTCCAGCTGTTAAGTCCACGATGATGTCTATGTTGGGTAGAGGAAAATCATCCTTCAAGCAAGATTTATTGAGATCTTTGAAATCTGTGCAAATCTAGATATTGTTGTCAGGTTTTGAAACTGGTACAATGTTGGAGATCCACTTGGAATAATAAATTGGTCTGATGAACCCTACATCCAATAACTTCTTCAAATCTGCTTTCACTAAGAGGGCAATATGCAAATCCATTTTCTTTAATTTTTGTTTCATTGGTTTTACTCCTAGTGGTAAAGATAAATGATGCATGATTAAATTTGGATCCATCCTTGGCATGTCTACATAGGACCAAGGAAATTTAACTTGTCACTCTTCAAAGAATTTGGTGAAACTTTGTTTTTCTTGCTCTGTCAAGGATGCTGCTAAATGTAGAGTCTTCACTGCTTTGATCATGCCAATTTTGATGGATTGAGTGGGTTCAATCAATAATTTTGATCTCTCTTGAAATTTTTTCGAGGAGAGTGTCAAATCTCTCATCCTTCAGTGCCTCAAAGAGGTTTTCATTGTTGGATATGCTCTTTATTTTTACTTTTTCTTGATCTAATACTACCATAGAATGGTTTTCACCATTAGATCAAT
Source organism: Sequoiadendron giganteum (assembly GCA_007115665.2). Classification (NCBI taxonomy): domain Eukaryota; kingdom Viridiplantae; phylum Streptophyta; class Pinopsida; order Cupressales; family Cupressaceae; genus Sequoiadendron; species Sequoiadendron giganteum. Next base: position 143,521,833 of record CM021108.1, read on the forward strand.
TTTTTGTATTATTCATTTTACACCTAAGAGATTTGACACTCCCCTGACTGGAAGCTTCATTCTGATATTCAGTGGTGGAATGTAGTTCAAGGTTGTCAGTGCAGATGAAATTGACAATGGCATCATCATTGGAAAATATGAGGATGTCGAGAGGCTCGGTTTGGTCCTAGTCGATAAGTTCGAGATGTACTAGAGGTAGGGAATCGTCGGATCGGTTTAAGTCGAAGGGAGTGAGGGTCTTGATGGTGATGCCATCAATTAGTACTATAGCAAGGTCAAGGTCTTTGATGTAACTCTCCTCTGAATGATTTGTCTCACTAGGAGTTTGATCATCTTCACTTGAGCCATCAATAGGTTGTGATCCAAATTCAAGTGATTTTAACCCCAAACTTTCTCCCTCCTCATGTATGGGTACATACTTTTGTATCAAATCATATACATTTTCATGAAAAGACTCTTCAAATAACGAATCCCACTCATATTCATTTGAGTCAATTTCATAGTCATTAATAGCTTGCAGTTAGAGGATTCATTCAACAACCTTCTGGGTGGCTTCTTCTTTTGTTTCCTCTTTGTATCCCAGTCTTGTCTTGTCTTTTGGATTGGTTAAGATGGGTTGAATGGGTTCTATGATGCCTTATTTTCTCTTTCCAATAAGTCCTTGTCCTTCATATCCCATTTTCTCCAAGATTGAGAATCCTTTTCCATACTGTGATGTTTGTATGTATTAGTTGTCGATGCTTGAGATTCGACTTCATCCTTGTAAAGCTAGTTCAAAATTTCTTTATCATCAGATTCCTCGGCTTGATTACTTGATTTTATTAATCTAACATTGAAGAGTGTGATAGGTTGTGAAGACTATTGTGTTGAGGTTGATGGTTTCCCATAGGACTTCAGGGAAGATAATTGTAAAAGACATAGGGATTGCTCAATAGAATATTCACCCACGCCTTTATCTTTGACTTGGACATTTTTCTCAAATTGTTTGGACAAAGTGTTGAGTTGGGCTTCATGATTGGTAGAAGTAGAATGGGTAGCTTCTTCTTTTTTCTCATGTTGTTTAGGCGAGGAACTTGGTGGGCTTTCTTTATTTGAGGATGTGGCAAGCAATTTTGACAAGGAGTCTGATTGGCTTGAATTACTTGGGGTGATGGATGGGGAAGTAAGAGCTTCCCTGTTATGGGGCTCAAAGACATCTTGGACTGATTTGAGGGTGTTGCAATACTGAGGACTATTAGAGTCAACTGGAATGGTAATCTCTTGCCCATTGCAAGGGAATTTTAGACATTGATGGTAAGTTGAGGGAACTACCTACATCTCATGGATCCAAGGATGACCCAAGAGTACATTGTATGTCAAGTCTTTATCTAGAACTTGCAAAATTGCATCTTTTTGAATCGGTCCCACTTGAATTTGCAACATAATTAATCCCTGTGAAGATCTTTCCTCATCATCATAGGCCTTGATGGTGATCTTTTTCCTTGCATCTATTGCATTCTTAGAGAATCCCAGTGCATGGACGAGCTTTAAAGTACATATATTGAGACCGGCTCCTCCATCTATTAGAACACGCTTGACTCGATTTTTATGTATTAAGACTTCAATGTGGAGTGTTGTGTTATGAGGATGAGTGATGGATATGTCATCATTTTCGAAGAAGGATAGGCAATGAGCTGCAATCAAGTGCCCCACCATGGCTTGGAAGGTACAAACTTGCAAATCTGTTGGTACAGTTGTGTCCACTAGGGCCTTTTCCAAAATTTCCTTGTGGGCAAGTGAAATCTTTAGGAGTTCCAATATAGATATTTGCGTTGGGATCTTTTGAAGTTGATCAATAATGTTGTATTGATGTGACGGGGCAATGGGTGTTTTGGATGTTCTTCCTTTTAAAACATATTTGGATTGTGCCCTCATGGTCATGTTCACGAGTATGTTGTCTTGTTTCCCTTTGATTTTTATGACATTGATTTGGTTGTCTGTTGTGACTATGTCTTGTTTGATGTTATGGACTTGATTGGATGTGATGTTGGTGTCATTGATTTTCTTTTCAGCTATGATGGTGTCTTGTCAATGTTGAATTGGAACATCATCAATTTGATTCTTGGCTATGAAAATGTCTTGTGGGTTATTTCCCTTAATTTCATTTGTTTGATCTTCAACTATTGAAATATGAAAGATGGTAGTATCATGAACATAGTTTACATTTTTTCCTTTGTTGTTTGTTGTAGAGGATTCCCCTTTGTTGTAATTTGGTAAGGGATTCTTGAATACTCCATGATCAAATTTTGTTTGGGGTCCTTCTATTTTTATGATATTCTGGTCTATCAAGTCTTACACCTTGTTCTTTAATTGCATACAGTTATTTTTTTGATGACCTTTACACCGATGAAATTCACAATAATGGGAATCATTCCACCATGACAGCTTCTCTTTTGGATCAAAACCTCAAGTGTCAGGTAAGGTGATAATATTTTCCACAAGAAGTTCTCTCAATGCGGACTCGAGTGATTGATGCAAAGGTGTGAATTTCCTACGATTTGAGGGTGTTTGATATGGTGGTGGTCGAGATGGGGCATTGTTTTGGTTATTGTTCTGATTGGTGTTTTGATTTTTTCTTTGGTTGGTGTTGTTTTTTTGGGGGTTTGGTTGGTCTTAGATGTGATTCCTAATAGATTAAAGACTGGTTTGGCATTATGTGTTCCAGTTGAAGCATCATTATTAGTATTCTTGTATCTTTGCCAAAACTTCAGTTTATCATTGTTGGAGGAGTTTGATGAGTTGTTTTCATTGTAAATTTTCAAGACTCCTCTCTTGACCAAAGCTTCTTCGATTTTGATTCCATTTTCAATTAGTTTCTCAAAGGTTGGCGGACATTGTAATTCAAGCCTATAACTCATATCATCATTTAAATTGTCAATGAACACTTCCATCTTTTCATTTTTTGGTATAGCATGAGGATACCTTGCAAATAATCTTCTCTGCCTTTGTAAGAATACAAGAAATGATTCTCCCTTTTTCTATTTGACATTGCAAAGGTCCTTTATTGTGATCTCATGTTGAATGTTATAAGAGTATTGGGTGATAAATTTGTTGACCAATTCTTCAAAGGACTTGATCCCTAGGGATAATTGTGAAAACCATTGCATACATTGTCATCCCAAGCTTCGTGGGAATACTCATCAAGTGAGTTTCTTCATGTGCGAATTCAAGGCTCATGGTTCAAAATTCCCTTATATGATCTATAGGATTTGTTTTACCATTGTATTTATTGTATTTAGGGAATTCACAATGTTTGGGAAATGGAATCATGTTCACACTTTGATCAAAAGGATATGGACATATGTCTTGTATCGAGTATCTTTTCATGGTTCCCTTTTGCATGTCGAGAAGTTGTTGTTGTAGATTTTTCATTTGATAGGTTAAGGCATCCACTGGATCTATGTTTGGGGGATTAGTTTCAGCCTTTTTAGGTTCTCCTTTCAATTGATTTACATCAAAGTCATCTAGTAATTTGACACCTTGTTTAGCCAGCATTAAAAGGTATTTTTCTCCATCTCTTTCAAAAATATTTTCTAGGAATTTGTGAAAGTTTGGATCTTGTTGAGCTTGTTGGACTTCTTCCTCATTTATTTCGTTAGTTTCAGGTGTGTAAAATTTATGAAATGGATTTTGCTCAACTTCAGCCATGGTATTTTGAGTTTTGAGTTCTTTTTCCTTGAGTTTTTGTCTTTGTGATCTTGTTTGAATGGGCATACAAATGATGAAGATTGGCTAAGCGTTTGATCATTGTTGGGGAGGTCCAAAAGGAAAAATTAAATTTGATTATGCAACATTTGTTTCAGGATGAAGGATGATGAATCCTAATGGTGAAACTCAACTACTAATCGGAGATAGGTGTGATGATGAGGCACTTTTAGATGTTTGATCAAAGCTTAGGTGAAGGATTTTCACTTGTAAATGTTGGTTTCAACAAGTTTAAGACTCTGTGGTATATGAGGAATGATAATGGGATGACAGGAATTGTTAATCCTAGATTAAACTGGTGGACAAGGGATAAATTTAGCTCTCTGGTTATTGAATTTATTGGATGCATCAAAATAGTGCACAGATGCGCTAAAACACATATGTGCTAATAAAGAGACCAGATGCGCTAGACTGTTCCTTTGATGCACTGAAGAATGAATTGGATGTGCCATACAATGACATGGACGTGCCAGGACAGAGAAGGTATGCACTAAAATATGGGATTGATGTGCTAGAATAGGAATTGGTTGCGTTAGGAAATGCTATGAATGCGCTAGAACATCAGCTAGATGCGCTAAAAGGGGTGTTATATGCGCCAAACTATGAACTCAATGCATTGGAAGATGGAGGGTATACACCAAAACATAATATAGATGCACTAGTAAATGACACAAATATGCTGGAACAGAACCTAGATGCGCTAAATTGGAAGTATTCAATGTTTTTTGACAGTTTGATTGATTTTTCTTTTTTTTTCTGGCAGGGAATTTGATTGTCTGATTGGATGTTCTTCTGAATCAGTGGTTGTATATTTTTGTGTGTGATGTTTGTTTCTAAAAAATTATTTTAAAACACATATGTAAGACCCATCAAACAAGCACAATTCCTAAGGTTGTGAAGGACACTATTTACTGGATTCCCACTTGGATTTTACTCCAGTTGTGCTTAATTTTAGCGGATGATTAGAAGCCTGACCACACTGGCTCCCCCTTACATCACACTCACTTCTTAGGTCAGCCAAGCTTCAGTTCTCATGAATCTCCCATGACAAACTTCTCATCTCTACTGAAAGCCACAAGAATATGGGATGGCTTCAAAGGTTATACCTCTTGGACCAACAAATAGAAAATGGATTTTGGCATACTATAACAAAAGGGTTCTAGTATAGGCATTTCATTCGTGGGGGATCATCTATACGACAAGAGACCATTTTTTCCCTTCTTGTCGAAACAATCCTCATGATACTTGAACTTTCCTCGAGTACCCACACTTATATACCAAGTGGAAGTCGCTTGGCTTTAGCGTGTTCCTAGTTGGGTGGTTCCCTTGGGGTGATTACCTCTTTTCCCACCAAGGAAGGCCCTCTAAGGATTAAATTACAATAAAATGAAAATAATGGGTCTAGCTTTTTGGTCACCCAATTAAGGGGAGAGCATATTCCTACCACTCAACAACCACAAAAAACATGGTGTTCATTTTCCCCTAATTAAGTTATGTTCCTAACTTAATCAAAAGAGACAACAATAAATCCCTACAATCAAATGTTAGTAGTTTTAGATTTGAAGTCTTTGACAACATTTAAAGTTCCTGTAAAATAGAGAAACACAAATTAGACTCTGGAATATGAAAAATTTATAACGAAAACTAGATGGACCATAACAACAACCAAATGTGCTAAAATAATACTCCAATGTGCTAGAAGAAATAACAGATGCACTGGAACAGTCTATGGATGCACTAAAATATAGAGTGAATGCGCTAGAAAACCCCCTTTATGTGTCGAAAGATAGTCTGTATGCACCAGAACAGTGCTTGGATGTGCCAGAGAAGGTTTTGTATGTGCTTAAAGAACTCACGGTCGTGCTAAAATATTTCACATCCAAATCTGTAAAACACACTTTTCCAGACAACGTTAAAAATAGGGGCCAAGCCCCATACTGGGCATGAATAAATGTGTGGTATTAAAATGGGGAATTATTATCATAAATCCAACACACATCAATGAAACGTATTACATAAATTAGATTGAAAAAACAAGACAAATTTATGTATCTACTCTTTAAAATCATTTCATTGCTCTCTAATCTTAAGGACCCTCAAATTCATGCATGCTCTCAGATTTATTTATGTGTTGCACATGAATTTATCAAATGGCAACCTAAGAAACAAGAAGATTTATGAAATGCAAAGCTAAATGCCTACATTAACATGTTTTTATATTACTTTTTTGGATATAAAAGGCTAAATGATGGATGAAATTATTGTTGTGTAAATGATGTGAATATTTATTGCTAATGATGAGATGCAATTCTAAATGCAATGCTGGGATAAATCTATAAAAATAATACAATGCTATGATGCTACTAAATAAATTTTTCATTATAACAATACTACCATGTAAATGCTAAATGAAAACTAAAGATTCAAAGCCAATGCTCTCCAAATGCTAGTATGATTCCTGCAGAGTAAGTTTTCTCAAAAGATGTGTTATGTAAAGTTGGAGGATGATGTTGTATTTATAGGATTTCCAAGGCATATTGTGATGTGGAAAGATTCAAAGTCAAGATTGTGATCCAGAGAGATCGACGGTAGAGAAAGAAGTTAGAGAGAATCATGGAGGTGGTTCCCTTTAATAGAACACTTTTCCAAGTGTTGAAGAGCATCAAAGGGAGGAAGAAGCCATGTGTCTCCAATCTTGTTAGGAGTTTGTTGATGGAGATTCCTATTTAGAAAATAGAAATATTTAAATTCATGTGACACATGCTGAGGTGGCAGATGAGGTGGAAGGAGGTTAGAAGAATATGTAGAAATGTGACAAAATTGAATTACAAATTCAATTTTAAATTGAGAGGGAACTAATCTAATAAAAAAAATTAGTTAGAATTGTTTATTTAATTAAATCAAGAAGAAAATGATTTTAGATAGGAAGAATTAAGAAAATGAACTATGTAAATAAATTTTGCAATTTATTTATAATTAGAAGAATTAAAAGGAGTTTATTAATTAAATACCTTGTATTTAATTAATCGATTATCTTGACCAATTTTAGGTGTATACAATTATAAGTGACCTCAAATAGATAATTGTTAGATAATCATGTCATACATTCCTACACCTTGAAATTGTGTATAGGATATTAAGAGGATTCATGTGTGGGGATTTAGTATTATTTTCGTATTTAGGTGCATATACAAGGATGCAATCACTAGATTAATAAGGTTTTACAAGTAGCTAATTAGTCTTTGACCTAGTGGCAAATTTTAGGGTCGAGCACACATTGGGTATATTTGATTCTATTGTATTCATGTCTAGCATTCATATGATAGATGTCATATTATTATTACATCTAAAAGAAAACCTATATGGGTTTAGTTGAGCCTATAGTGAAGGAGAGAATACCCACTCTCAATAATTAGTCTTTTGTTATCGATATTCTATTGATGTACCCATTTCCTATCTTATTGAGGACAACTCCTTGCCCTCAAGTGATGTAGGAGCATCCCATGCCAAAAATCCATATTGCATCAACCAAAAACATATTATTTTATCTAATTGTATTTTTAGTTCAATTCCTTTTGAGTTCCTACTTCAATTTATATTCAAGCACTCAAGTGAATAGAATAAATCTTCTAGTATGGTACCACATTTAATAATTTGAACTTGAGGTTTCATTTGGAACATAATTAGAGAACCACACACATGTCCTCATTTCTAATTTCATGATCATTTAATTATGTGGAATTTGAGATCATCCTAGAGAGATCTACATATTTTATGGTGATTTTTAGGGCCTCATGATAATTTATAATCCTTTAAGGAATCTCATTGGTACTAAGAGAAGTCATATTTAGGACTATATCAAATTTGGAATCATAATTCACTTCCAAGTTGAGAAAGAATGTTCTACACCAAAGATACACTAGAAAAGGAGGTTTAATTCATTTATAAGATTACAAGAGGTAGGAAAGGGCAAGAAGAGATTGAGGGACTCAAATATGTCTAAATATGTTTAGAATAGTTTAAGAAGATTAAGAGTAGATCAAGGAAGCTAATTTTCATGATTGCACTAATTGTGGTATATGAAAAATCGGTTAGGAGTGCTATCATATGACTTAGGACATAGAGTACACCCACTTTCCACCTACTAAATTAAAGGGTAACCCTAGAGATCTCAATGCAAAGGAGAAAGAGATATTGCAATAGGGTTGTCTTAGGGGCTGATTGTAAACTAATAAGGGGTTCACCACCAAGTAAGAACTTCTAAAGAAAAATGCAATGCAAGTTGTAATACTAAACCCTAATATGATGCAAACTTTAACTAAATGACCTAGAAATGCAAATAAAACAGAATTAAAAACTACAAGATGAAATGTGTGCACCTGGGAATCTAAAAATGACTTGAATGAGCTCTGAAACACTAAAAAATCTAAATTTTTGACCTACTGGGACTCATTCACCAATCTGGGTGAATCGGTCCTATATCAAAGTTTTTGCACAGGAACAGGTTTCGAGGAAAAGGGTATCTAAATCTACAAACAATTTTAAAAAAATCCTATAGTGGGACTCATTCGCCACTTTTGGGGGATCAATCTCATTTTGTCGCGAAGTGTCCCAGGAGTAGAATCTTGAGCTGAAAATTTGCAAGCTTTTGAAGATGGATCAAATAAGCACTTTTCCACTGATTTCCTACAAATTAGATGGATATTTTTCCCCAGATTTGAGTTTTTGTGAGTCTTGAAAACTTTGATGACATTTGCAACTTTGTCATTTTGGTACTTTTGAAGGCTTCAAATCCACTTTTCTTCAATCTATAAACTTGTAATCACTCATGTAAAGAGAAGAAAATTTTACTTGTTGATTGTTAGGGAATGGGGGTTTGCCTTGGTCAAACCTCATTTAGGTAATTAAACCAAATAACAAAACAATGAAACAAGGACATGAAACATGAACAATGATACCTTGAATGATGCCTTGTAGATGATCTCTTGTAAATCTACAACTCAACATGAAATGGCCATGAAGGATGTAGATCTTGATCTTCACAATAGGTGTAGAACAATGCTTGATCTTTGATCTTCAATGCTACATCACAACACTAGCTCAATAACATGGTTGATGCTTGATAACCTTGACATGATGATGGATCTTGGATTGTTGCAATAATTGATGGATAATTATGCCCTTGAATGCTTTAAAATTGGCTTTGAATGCTCTTGTGAACTCAAACTTGCTATAAGGATGCTCATTCAACTTGCTAGGTGATATCTTGAATGCTTGTTAGGATAAATTGAGTGAAAGAAACTTGTATTTATACTTAATTATGCAAAAATTCTCAAAATTACAATACTACAAGCCGACATCAGATCTGGGAGGATAAAATCATGCCAAAAAATTGAATTAATTTTGATTTTGGGCCACATGGGACTCATTCGCCCAAGGTGGTGAATGAGTCCCATTAGGCATAATTTTATGGGACCATTTTAAAAAATGCTTAGAAAGGTGTGAAACCAAGTTCGGGACCCAAAAACCTAGGTGGGACTCATTCGCCCAAAGTGGCGAATGAGTCCCAGATCACTAAATCTAGGCCATTCATCCTGAAAACACCTGAATTATGATTGGATGTTGATTTATGTTAGGATTATCCTCATAAAGATACATTAAATGAGGCTTGTGGATCCGAAATCAGGCCAATTAAAGCATAAGAAAGCCCAATTATTAATGATAACCTTAGAAAAGTGTGAAAGTGTGTTACAACACTCTACAACACTACAAATAAGGCATGAATAAGGTTTATTAGGTTTAGTTAATTGATAAAACCTTAGAAAAGTGTGAAAGTGTGTTACAACACTTCACAACACTTTAACAAGGTACCATTTATGTTCATTAGTTCACAAGGAGGGCCCAAACAAGCAAGGAAAAGTAGAAGGGATACATTTTCTGTTACTACACTATTGTGGAACTATTCCTATTACTTTATAATTAAATGGTTGAGGCCTAACATGTTGTAAATCCATTATAGTAGAAAATGATGATGTAATTTTGATTTTTAATTATACATATATTGAATCAATTTGATTGTCATAAGAATATATTATTTTGAGTATCATTCTACATAGATTGTGTGTGTTTTTGTTAAGTTTGCATGGTTGGAGAGTCCTTTATTGAACCTTGCATCCAAAACTACATCAAGTGTTATCACAAAAATATTTGAATTTTAAGGAGAGAGAAAAATCAAAATCCTAAGAGTAAAAGAGAGTGAAGGATTTTAAAAGTGTCTACTTGTTGAAATATCACTGCATTGAGGTAGCTTGTAGAAATTTCATTAAGTCTAAGGTAGTCATATGAAGTTTTAAGAACATTTCCAAGCCTTAGACAATCAACATTAGATTTGTGAAGGAAAAAAATTAAAATCTAGAGCAAATAGATTGCCAATCGTGAGGCAATTTGTAAAAGGAAAACAAAAAGTGAGAATAAATAGAATAGATCACCCTTCAACTAGAGTACCAATAGTGAGGCAATATAATAATGATGAATATAAATTAATTATTAGAGACAAGATCTAAGAGAAATTGTGAGCAAGGTGGATGGATCATCAAACAAAGAGGCAATCTACTAAAGAATTTTGGTGAATTTCCAAGGTGAAAAATAGATCACTAAAATTTGAGGCAATATGCAAGTATTGGTGATTGTGAATATGTAAAGAATATATGTGAGTCATATATTTAGGGTTGCTAATATGCTGGAAAGATCCATAGAAAATAAATTGCAAGTGTTAGAGTTGATGATGAAATATGTGGTTAGTAGATTTGATAGATTGTAAGATGAACACAAAAGGTCATTTTTTGATAAGAGAATAGAGTCAAAAGAAGGAAATATAGTGTTGTAGAATAGAGCAATGCAAAGTCTAGTAATTACAAGAGGTATGAAGTATGTTTAGTGAAAGATCTAGAAGTAGGCAAATTTGAAGACATATTTCCAATGAGGATTCAAAAGAAGATCGGAGAAAATTTAGAGATGATGATGTTGTAGACAAGGTAGACATGATGTTTAGTGTGGAAATGAGTCTTTTAAATAGAATCACAAGCCTTGAGGTGAATGAGAGTAGAAGCCTAAATATTAGTTTAGATGATGATGAAGAAGATATAGAGGATGAAGACATGGAAGTCATTTTGAGCATGATAGATGAAGGTTAAGTATTAGATTATTGGGAACACCATGATATTTTTATGAAGAAAAAACAACAAAAAATAAGAGAAAAGTATAAATTTTGAACAAGTAAATAATATTTTTGAGGATATAAATTTAATAGAGTTCAAATTTTAGGGTGTGGAAAGGAATCAAGAAGGTATTATTTATGAAAAATTAGTAGTACCTGTGGACAAAATAAATGAATAGAGTCAAAATAACAATGTTTATAGTTTATAAATAAATAGGAGTGAGGAAGATGAAGTAGAAAAGGATTAGAAGACTTGTGGAAATTATAAATTATGAGAAAATGTGTGATGACAATAGTCAAGTAGAGGATAGATCTAAATATTTTAAGATAGATGAGAATGAATCGAGATAGGATTCTTGTGAGAAATATAAAATTATTAGTAGATAACATAAATAGAGAACTTGATTTGAATTTTGAATTTTTAGCTTGATCTGCATAATTTTTTTGAACTTGGACTTCTAAAATATGTAAACATCTTATTTTATATAATATATATACAGGCTTTTATGCCTTTCACCTAAAAAAAAATCCTTAAATAGAGAACATGGTGATATTGGAAGTGATGATGGGATTGAACAAGGTGAAATAAATGGATTTGGAATACCAATAGAGAATACAAAAATCATGTTGAGTAAGATTGAAAGTGAATGAAAAAATTTAGGAAGTAGTAGTGAAGATATACAAAGTGAAATAGTTGAGGACTAAATTAAGGTAGTAATATAGAAGATAACATCAAAGAGATATAGATAAGGATAATTAAAAATAAAAAGGAATATGGTAACACATAATAAGACTACAAAGTTTTGGTAAGGCACGAGGAATCTAGAGTTATAGAAGAAGATAATTTGAAAGAAAGAAGGAAAAAAGATTTGTTGATGGTACAATTTATTGAGAGAGATATAGTTGTAGTTGAGAAGTTGAAAGACTATGAAGAAATACTAATATATTCAAGTGAAAAATAACAAATTCAGTGGCCAAGGGAATGTAAGTTGAGTTAGAAAAATTATAATGAACAATGAAGATATAGGGGTTTACAATAGTGCACTTGAAGGATGGTGAGTTAGAAAGTGGGGAGAAATTCACATATAAACTTATGGAAGGTAATCAAGTATCACTATATTATATTAGGAAGAAATGTATAAATATTAGCTTAGATTGATGATAAGAAGTGATTATATAAGTAAATTATAGAAATTTATACTAGAAAGAAATAAGAATAATTATTTAGCATATGGTTGTGGTGAAGACATATGATATTAAAAGTTATATTTAAAAGAGATAACAAGAAGATGAGAGAATTAATGCATTGCAAGAGGTATAGAAGTTACACAGGGTAAGATGGATGGAATTCCTAGAAATAATAGGTAACTTATGGAATATAGATTGAACTAGATCTAGGTAAAAATATATTATATAGAGTTTCAAAGGAGGAAGTTTCAAGAGAAAAATATATGTAGAAGAATCAGATAGTGTGTGATAGAATTGAGTTAAAAAAAATAGTTTGTGATGGTATTAAGTTAAGTCATATAATTTGCAATGGATATGAGATAACTTGCAATGAGCATAGGGTAGGTGAAAAATGTTTTTGAGATGGTCATAGATGATTTTGGATGGATAGCAATAAAAATTAAAAAAAATAGAGTATGGATAGATAGGTGAGATAAACATATTAGATTTAATGGGAATGTTTGAGAGGCAAGACTTTTGGAAGGATAAAGAACTAATATTCCAATGAAAAGATGGGATATTTTATTTTGACTTGAAAGGGAGTCATAAACAATATATATATATGAAGCAGATAATAGTTTATACTACAAATACTTGTAAATGATTATAATATAGAAGTAACAAGGATGAAGTGAAGCTAAAGGTTGATAAGTTTGATATTGATATTTGCAATCATAGATATAGATACAAAATATAATTGGAGAGGAGAGTATGTAGGACTGTAATAAATATTAGAATATGATGATTTGACTATCTAGAAAAGGGTGAATATTTGTTTTATGATGGTAGAAGTTAACATTATGAATTTAAAAATAGTAGTATAAAGTTGATAATATACAAATAGATGGTGTCATTGATATGGTTTTTGAAGTAAATGAGGAGAATAAGTAGAGAGGTGATGAAGTGAGAAGACATATTAATTTTTTGAAGATTAGTTCAAAGGTAGGTGATTGAGTTTGGAAGATAAATAGGGTAGTTAAAGCTCAATAAAATTTGAGTATGTGATAGAAAGGTAATTTTACGGTAAAAAAAAGTGGAAAACATTATAGTAGTATAGGAGGTAATTTCAAGATGTGGTAAAAGAGAAAGTGCTATAGGAGGTAAATTTCTCAAAGTAATGAGTGTGTAAAAAGTGATCAAGGATGATGAAAAATGTTATTTTTTGTAATATACTAGGTAGGTAGAAGTAATTAAATTTGGGATAGTAGTAAATAGTGTAGATTTGGACAATTAAAAAAGTTGGGGCTATGCAATGAGAAATTCCGGTACAAGAATAGAAATACTAACTACATATGAATCATGGAGTAGTAGAAAATATGAAAATAAATAAGAATTTGAGAATTGGGTTACTCAAATGAGAAAAAAAGATAGAAAATGGTCTAAGAGATGAAGTTTAGTTTGAGTTTAGACTAATAGAAAATTTTGTGTAAGCAATGGGAAATTTTAGTACATGGATATAATTACTAACTACATATGAATCATGGAGTAGTATACAATATGCCAATAAAGAATAATTTGAGGATTGGGTAACTCAAATGAGAAAAAAAAGATAGAAAATAGTCTAAGAGATGAAGTTTAGTTTGAGTTTATAAAGTCAAAGTTGAGAGCTACAAAATAAGGAGATTAGATTGACACCATATATTTAGTTCTAGAGAAGTGAAGTGGAAGATGAAAAACCACTTGAAGAGGATTAAAAGTATAAGAATAAATAGAGGAGTTGGGATATATCTAAATAAAATTCCTTATTTAAGACTAGTGGAAGTGGAAGGATAAAAAACATTCAATTAATCAAAGAAGCCTATTCATGTGTTGAGGGTGCACTAAGATTGGTTTTTGGGAAAAAGAGTGATTATATCGCTTATCCCTTATTTGTGAGAACTATTCTCACAAATCACTTACTTGGGTTGTCTAATGTAGCAACATCCTAGGCCAAAAAGACATCTTTCATCAACCAAAACATACCCTTTTAGTTGATTCTATTTTTTAGTTTGGTTCCTTTTAAGTTTTTGATTTAGTCAGTATTCAAGAACTTAGGCTAGTAGAATGAATCTTATGGTATAGTATGGCATTTAATCATTTGGGCTTATAGTTTCATCAAGAAAATCATTGGAATATTGTGGGGATGTTTGCATGCTCATTTCTCATTTCATGATCATTTGATTATGTGGAATGACATATTAGCCTAGAGATATCTACACATTTTATGTTGAGTTTTAGGGACTTGCACCATGATTTAATCCTTCAAGGATCCTCATTGGTCCCAAGAGGGGTCATGTTTTGGATTGCATTAATTTTAGAATAATAATTCACATCTAAGTCAACCAAGAACCTTCTACATAAAATATACAGTATTAAAGAAGGTCTAGTTCACTTGCAAGAGGAAGAAAGGGGTAAGAAGAGATCAAAGGACTAGAATTTGTTTGAATAAGTTTAGAATAGAGTGAGAATATTAAGAATAGTCTAAAGAAGCTAATCTTCATAATCACATGAATGTAGAAGTATTGATATTGTTTTGTAATAAATGATTGAGGCCTAGCATGTTGTATGCCCATTGTGGTAGAGACTAATGATATATTTTTATTGTTGATTATACATTTATTGAATCAAATTTATTTTGATAAGAATATTGTATTGATGTTAAGGTCAAATAGAAAAGAAAAAAATAGCCCCCTTTCTTCTGATGTGGTAAAGTGGAGAGACATTAAATTCTTCCTTATGCAATCATTCACAGGAACTTATCTTGCACTTACTCTCTTAGCACTGAAAATATCTGCAATAAAACTTATGCTTTGAAACCTAGAACATGCATACCTCATAGCTGTCTTGAGTTTCCCTTCTAACCATAAGACCATATTTTTATCTATGAAGAAATACAAATAATTTGACAAAGCTCATGTGGTACAAGTATGGTGGCTTTGATAGTTTGGAGACTTATCAACTAATTTTTGTTTATAATAACCATGAACTTCAAAAGACAAGGTACAACTATGTACCAATGACAATATTTTAGCCCTTCAACATATTCAACATACAAGTGTATGTAGTAGCAACATAAGTTGACATCAATTACAACATAATGACAACACATTTGCTAATAATTACATGTGGGGATCAAATAATAATTTGTAATGGAATTTAGGAAGATGTATGTTAAGAATAATAAAAAACCTAATGAGAGGGAGAAAACCCAAATTTTAATGTAAGGTAGAGAACATTTATATAAATTGAACAGTAATTTCAATCCATGCAATGATATAGAGCATGTTTACTTCAAATTTATGAGAACAAAATGAGAGGATGGGTAGGAAGTAAAAGAATAGGTTTATTCATGATTTAAGAATGATAAATGATATTCGAGATCAACATCCACAAAAATGTATCCCATACAAGTTACACAAATTTTCTTCAAAATAAGTTAATTTATGTATATGCAAGAGTGAACCTGCATAAAGAGATATTCAATGAATGAATAATCTCAATAAGAGGTGAATATGCATTATGTAGGTGTAGACAAAAATGATGAGCTGTGAAAATGAAGCAGTAATATAGCTTTATAAAATCTATCTTCACATATATGTATTATATTTTTTTTGGGCTTGATGTTTTTGCTACTAGTTTATTTGATTATTGGTGGTGAATGACAAATTATGAGTGATCGATTAAGTTTCATTAGTATGAGAATTTGTAGAATTGTGGAATATGGGAGATATTATGTAATTTATAAATATTACATTTAATCTCTTAAATTTCCCATTTCTCTAATAACCTTTAGCATATTTAAATAAGTAAGAACGAAAGAATTTTTTACAAGTTGTGTGTGATTGCACTTTAGGACCACACTTCTAAATTTTGAACTAAATTGGTGGAACAATGGGAATTAGAAGTATGAAAATAATTTTCAATTTTAGGAGTATTATCCATGTATTATATGTCCACATGTGATGCTTAAAGGAAATGAAAACTTGTGGGATCTTGGAGTGAGAATATAAAAATCTCTAGGATGCACAAAAATTAAAGATTCAAAATGCATGAGGACCAAGCTAGTTTTTGGAGAGGTAAAGAAAATTTGCAATGATTGCATACTTATAAGAAAAGTACATTACCCTATAGACACCCAACATCAACCACTTGTATTTGGTCAATTTTATCCTGTATCTCATTTAATTTCCCTTCATCCACATTAATTAAATGATATTTTATTTATTTAATTAATATTGACCATTTATCCCCTAATTATTCTAAAGTCTTAAAGTATTTAATAAATTTAATTACTTACCTTACCTTTACCCCCTTTCCTTCCCTAAATTAAATAAATATCTCTACTTATTTAATTTAGTCATCACACCTCCTCACAATAATTAAATAAAAATGATTTATTATTAATTTTCTCTCTCCAAATGTCCCATCATCCATATTTTCCCACTTGTACACTAATCACCTACCTTTAATCATAATCTTCACCTAATCCCTCCCTAATCATTTGCACATTCCTAATCCTAGGATTAGGAAAAGGCTAATCCCTTTCCATTTATTACCTATCCAAGTATGTGTGTGTGTATGTATGTATATGTATGTGTAGACATGGAAAATATACCAACACACTTGATCCTGATTTCTAACATCACTTCTTCTTGAATCATACTCTCAGCTTATCAACACTTTTCATCTCTTAATTAGATAAATCATTATTTATTTGATTAGGTCGTTCTCCTTTGTTGATTAAATTAATCAATTTAATTTAATTAACCTTATATCTCTGTTCATTTATAAAATTCATTTTATTTAAATCAAGTCTCTAAAGTCTTCTTATTAAATTGAATAAATTAAACCTTATTTAATTTAATCTTACATTATCCCCTTTAGTTAAATAAATCAAATCATTTATTTAATTAAATCTTTCTTCTCAATTCTTGATTTAAATTAACTCATAAATTCAAGTCAAAATTGTCACATCTCCTAATCTCCCATTAAATTAACTAACCTTTGGTTAATTTAATCATAATCTATGTCCCATCCTCTAGCTTTTAACACTTGCACTATAAATCAATTACTTTGATTTATTAAATCTTTATTTTCCCTCACATGACATAAAAAGGGAATATTCCCTCAAATTTGAATTCAAATTCAAGTGGGTTTGGTCCTTCCAACAAGGTATTTAATGCCTCTTACATGTCCTTAGCCTTGAGCCAAGTGACATTAACTCCATTCTTTTCTCCCTCCAACATGTCACATTCAAATTTCAAATTTGAATCTCATAGCATTTATCATGCACATTGACCAAAATGTGCACAACCTTCAACCATTCACATCTTGACAAGTGGCACTAGGCCATTGGATGTTGAATGATCCCACATTGCTCAATTTCACTCTCTCTTCCAATTTGGAAATCTATAAATGAGAGACTCTTCCTCTCATTCTATCATCCACACTTAGAGCAAAGTTACTATCTTCAGAGCAATGTCATAGCATTTCTTGAGCATTTTTTCATCACCATAGCTAGGTTATTTGCAAGTTTTCTGAAAGAATCACATTGTTCTTCATCATCAAGTGGATCAAATCATCAAAGCTTACAAATGAGTTGGGAAAAGGGCAAATTTCTACACACAATTGACACCAACTCCCCCATGGGATCAAGTGTTTGCATTGCTTAATTAGGATTTCATTGCTTTCTTGTTCATTTCTTCATCTTCTTTCCTATTTGAGCATTGTAAATGGATTTCATGGGGAATATTAGTTCTAACTTGCACATGAGTTTACTAATGTGTTTGTTTCTTGTGTTTGTGCAGGTATAGGATTGAGGTTCACATTTTGGCGCTAAAAGGAGGAATGAGTTGGAGAAATTCATCATGTTTTTCTAAAATTTCGTGTTTTTTAAAATATTTTTTGTGCCTACAAGAAATTGCACCGTTGTTAGACAGGCGACGCTATATTGCATTGCGTGAAATTTCAAACTCCGCCACATCTGTCTTCTCGCCCAGAAATTTCAAAATTCAAACTACGTTGCCGGTCTCCAAAATCCAAACTACACCGAAGGGTAAAAATAGCGTTGCAATTATGCTCTCTATCCTGCTGTAGAGCGTCGCTCTCAGTCACATGCGGTGCTATATTGCACCACTGTATTTCTAAACTCCACCGCATTTGCTAATTGCGCTGCTAGAGTTTGGTAAAATGCAGATTTTTGATTTTTTTAACATTTTTTTGTGATGCAAAAACTTCCCGAGGTCATAACTTTTGATTCAAATGTGGGTTTTGGCTGAAATTTTACAGGCGGCTTCATTATTTAAACTTTCATCTTGGCCCTCAAAATGCCAATTTAGTGTTTTTTCCTAGTTTTTTAAATTTTATTTTGTTAATAACTCGAAGTTCATGTTTCGAATTTAGGATGTTAGTTGGAAATTCATCCTATCTTACTTTTAGAAAGTTTTTGGGAAAAAATAGGACTCTCAAAGTCATGCATGCAAAATTACCAAAAATGGAAAAATCTAACAATTGTTGAAATCTGTCAAAAAAAGAAATTTTTTGATCAAAAGTGAAGGAAGGAAAACAAAGGCCAAGGGTTCTTTATGCTGTTATCATCTCATTGTATTAAGTGTTTTTAAACACTTTTGGGAGAACTTATAATCCCTTTCTAAGGATTTGATTACTTTCATGCTCTTAGGACACACTAAATTTCTTTTTGGGCACTAAAAATAACAATACAAATTTTCTTTCAAAGTTTGCAAACAAAAGGCTTAAAAAGAACTTTAGAATAACTTACTAGATTTGGTTTAAGGTTTAACAATTGAACAAGGCAAATCACACATTTGATTTGGTGCTATAAAAAGAATTCATTTTTGCTTTGTGGACTTAAAATGAACAAGTGTTGTTTTGATTTGTAATTGTTTACTCAAAGTAAAATCATCAAAAGGACGTATGCGCTTCTCTCACACCTCATGACGATCTTGAGAATTAAAATCTCTTTTGGTGATCTTAAGTAGAGTAAAGTAATTACCTCCAAATTTCATTTTTGGGATTAAAATTGAACCAATCTTGGGAGTGTGAGTGTGGTATATTGCGAGTGTTCTCCCTTTGTTTTTCAATGAAGTTTAATTGAAGTACGAGATATGCTTGCTTGCTTTTGTTTATCTTAGCGGGCTTTCCTTGTGGGATAAAGTAATCACCCAAGGGAACGACCCAACCGGGAACACGTTAAAGCCAAGTGACTTCCACCTAGGATATAAGTGTGGATATTGGAACAAAGGCCAATATCATGATGATTATTCCGACGAGAAGGGAAGCAATGGTCTCTTGCCGCATGGATAGTCCCCCATGAACGAAATGCCCACATTAAAACCCCTTGTTTAGCAAAGGCCAAAATCCTTAACTATTTATTGGTGCAAAAGGTCATGTCCTTTGAAGCTGCCCCATGTCTACATGCGGTTTTGTTGTAGAGATGAAAATTATGCCATGGGAGATTCATGGGTACTGATGTTTGGTTGACCCGAGAAGCGAGTGCACTGTAAGGGGGAGCCTGTGTGGTCAAGCATCTAATCATCCACACTGAATATGCACAACTGGATTTATCCAAGTGGGAACCCAACAAATATTGTCTCTTCAACCTAGGGATGTGCATATCATTGAAATCAAAACACTTTGCTTGGATCTAAAACACTGGAAAACAAACATCCAAAAAAATCTTCAAATTTCAAACCCTTTAGGAGGGGAAAATACCTTTGACCAAATCCAAGTGTTGTTGCTTTCCCTAGGGATTTTATCCTTAGAGGTCTCTAAGAATTTGGATTTACATCATAATTTTCTCATACTAAAGTCAACCTAGGAAACTATGCTCTTAAAACCTTGATTTTCACATAATGGACCTTGTGGAATGAAAAGGAATTGAGACATAGACATTCAGTTTGAAAAGCATAATCAAGAAAGTGTTTGTGGTAAAAAGAACCAAACCTAAGCAAAATAACAGACAATTGAACCACACATGTGCTTGGTCCCTTTTGAGTCATTTGGTTTTCATGCAAACATTGGTCTTTTGGTTTGAACCACTTTTAGGGAAAAACATGTTCTTTATTACCTTGGTCTTACAAGCAGGTCCTCTTAGGTTCATCTAAGATCAAGTCAAACACTTCACCCCATCCAAACATTTATCAAAATCCCATTTCAGCAAAAAAAATTGTAACCTTGGAAAACATCACTTATGCTAGACTTTTAGGAAAAATCAACATCACCTTGTTTGACTTAACACACTTAGTCAAATTAACAAGTTTACTCTAGGATAACACAAATTCCTAGAGTTTACAAGTGCATTATCACTTTGTTTGACTTAACACACTTAGTCAAACTATCCTCAATCAAAATCAAAATCAAAATAATTCCTAAAGTCTAGCATTGATCCAAATTTTCTAAAATTTTAAACACTCATATCATTCACCCCTTTCATCCTTCATCTCATCATTGGTACTAAACCCCTCAGAGGTCAACAAGGTCAAAACACAAGAAGAACATGGAATATAAACTTGATTCATACATCATGAGTAGTCCAATTCAACCAAACTATCCAAGTCTCATGATGCCAATTGATTTTCAAAACTTTCATTTGTACAATCCATACAAGGGATTATTGTCTCCTACAAACCTCAATGGTATAACAAATGTGAGTTTTTCCAATCTAAATTTTGGAACATCTTTTCCTATGGTAGATTTAAATCGAAGTCAAAAATTACAAATCTATCAACCAAACAATCAAGGTATGATCCTTCCGAGCAACACTCCAATCATAAATCAAAACATCATACCAAATCCTCCAGTTGTGCCATTGATATCGCAACAATAGGTGGCAACCATTCAAGAGACCCCAACAATCAACACCATTCCCAATCCATCGCCACCACCGCCAAAACACATGGAAAATTCATTCTCCATCGTGTTGCAAGCCGCTCAACAAGCTACCCACCAAAAGGTGCTCCAAAACCAACAAGTTGTACAACTAGCTGCTCAACAAGTGCAAGCACAACTAGCCACCCAACAAAATGCACAAGCCACACAAGTTGCGCAAGTGGCTCAAGCAACCCAACAAGCACAGGCTCAAGCTCAAGCCCAACACCAGGCTTGGCAGATGCAAACACAATACCCTGGATAATTGCAAGAAATCCATCAACAAGTGTATCAAAAAGTAGCTCAACAACAAGCCCAACAACAAGCATTTTTGGCACAAAAATGACATGACCAACAAGAAGCATTGTTGGCACATAAATGACATGACCAACAACAAGCATTGTTGGCTCGGTAGGCATATCAACAAGCCTTACTCGCACAGTAGAGCTTGCAATAAACTCCCACCAAAATTCTTGAAAATGATGATCAAGATCCTTCGATCAATGATCATGTTGAAAATGTCTCTACATCACCTAATGAATTAGAGGACATATCTCAATAATTTATTCCAAAGCATGATCCACATCTTTCACTGAAGTCTAGCAATGGACCTTTCCAAGATAACTTGACATCCTTTGACCTCATGGTTACAGATATTGAAGAAATCCTCAACTCACCATTTGATCCAAGTCCACTCAAAAATCAAGAGGATATTGAGCCACTTCCCATTCCTAATAAAGATATCCAAGAACCCTTTGTAAGCAATCCATCCTTTGAAATGACTCATGTCAAGAACTTGATCCAAAACATGTCGAAAGCAATTCCGAAATCATTCGAGATCAAGAATTTGTATCTCCAAGCTACTACAATGATATAATGTGTAGGAGTTGAGAAAATACAACACCACAAACCCCGAAGATCAGCTGCATGCAAATAACCTGTCATAAAAGAAGAGATGGAGACAAACAAGCAAGGCTTCTCTGAAAATTGAAAATGTATATATTAGAGAGAATGAGAGAATGAATTGATATGAAATACAAAGGGATCAATCCTTATAAAAAGGAGATCATGCAAACCCTAATAAAACCCTAATAGAAGCCCTAATAGGATAACATTTAATAATTAATATAATTATTAAATGTCACATTATGCAAACTAACATGAAATCTTAAGAAGGGATTAAAGGTAACTTAATCAACATAATTAAGTTAAAACCTTTACTCTAACACCCCCCCTTAAGATGAGCAATAGTGCAACTACAAACAAATGCAGAAAAGCAAAGGTAACTACAATGCAAGAAGGCAAACATGGGTCCTGACAACTAGGCCAGATCAGGTACCCAAATACAACCAAATCTCTGTAAAATGGAAAAATAGAGAAAACCTCATGGGAAAAAGCTCTACTCCAAAAAGAGAAGAAGAAAGCCAAGAAGAGACATCACGGAAGCAGAAGAAGCTGCAAACAACTGTCGAAAGATTACTGCTATGGTGCTGAAGAACCTCTGCTAAAGATAGGATGATCGGGAACAAGAAGAAAATAATCTGCATAAGTGCCCATACGACACTACTCGAATCAGATGGCAAAAAAAGGAAAACACCTGGAACGAAGATACAGATGGCACAAGAACCAATAGTCTGAAACACTGATCAACTAAGAATGGAAGATTCCTTCCAAGGTGAAACCAAGGAAGCATTAGCACAAACAGTATAATACCCCCCCATAATGGTGAACTGGGAGCCTGACAGATCAACTAAAATGGTGTGCAACACCCTGTAGTGCATGAAGAAGATAGAACATCTGAAAGTGCACAAGAAAGCACCTGCAACTGAAAAAGTGGTGTGCAAAACAAAGCATACATGCATGAGGTTGGAATCATATGGATCCATGGTCATCATGGAGGGACACTCACTAGACAAAGGTGTGATGGCAAACAAAGGAAAACTACACAACCCCCCATCGTATGGATTCACTGTCGTCGTGGAGGGATACTCACCGGACAAAGATGTGATGGCAAAACAAAGGCAAACTACACAATCCCTCATGGCACTTTATAATATCAGTGTAAGTACAAAATATGGCACAACCTTATGTGCAAAATCCCCAAAAGATGCATGTACAATAGTGTGGCACTTTATCTCAGTGCGTTTACATAAAAGATTGCTTACAAATGATACTCAAAATGTCCTCAAAGGACAAAATGCTCTAAATACATGAAGAACAACCAAGAACAAAGCATCCCATGCGAACAAAAAGTTTCCAAGAGCAAATATGTCTAGGTAATCCACCAGAGTGTGAAAACACAAATAACTGAATAAAAGATACCTGGAGTAAAATCTAGAAAAATGGCATGGATGAAACTGAAGAGCTTTGAAATATGGTTCCAACGTTGCTGAGATTGCGAAAATTGGAGAAACTGATCAAAAGTTATGAGCTTGAGACTGAAAATAGCCCCTTTGTCTTCAACTGGCTGTGGAATGCACCAACAGGAAAAAAAAAAAGTAATGAGACCCACACCATTGGAAAGATGAGAAAACCAGCTTTCCGATGATATCTCGCTTGCCAAAAAATGATATCGTATGCCCAAGTTACGGCCTCCGGAATAAATCAGCTCCAAAGAGGGAAAAAAACCAATGCTGGGTTAAATTTGACGGTCATACAACCGTCACAGCAAAAATACTGGGTTAAATTTGATGGCCAAACGGCCGTCACCGTAAAAGTGCGATTGGGCTTATTTTGGAAAAAATTGCTTTTAAAAAAACAAAAAACAGCAAAAAAAATAAAAAAATTTTTGGTTGGGCGGGGGTTGTACCGCCGCGGCCACTGTACTGTCATCGGTGGTACTGATAGTCTGCCGGTCGGTAGTAAGGCCACCAACGGTTGTCAGTACGCCGGGCGGCATACTATGGGCCCGCAGGCCTGCATACGCAGGTACCTACGGGTACCCCAGTACTAGGGCCGACACGCCCTTAAACTGCCTTTTATTTTTTAATTTTTTTTCTTGATTTTTTTAAAAAGAAAATCTAAAAAATATACAGGAATTTTCCGAAAAATAAAATGACGGAAAATAAAACGGAAATTTTTTTACCAACAAATGGACGGCCGTACAGCCGAATTGTAAAAAAATTTTGCCTTAGATTTTGACTTTGTCCAAAAAGGACGAATGGATAGTCGATTTAGGGGTTTTTGACTGTTGCGAACACAATGGCGATGTCCGTTTAAGCTAAAAATGCTTCAAAATTGCAGGTGTGTCCTAGATCAAGAAAACAAGCCCCAAACCCTTGAAGCTCCAAAAATCTTCAAAACAAGAACAGGAAGTTGCAGGTGTGGAGCTCTGATACCATGTAGGAGTTGAGAAAATACAACACCACAAACCCCGAAGATCACCTACATGCAAATAACCTGTCACAAAAGAAGAGATGGAGACAAACAAGCAAGGGTTCTCTGAAAACTGAAAATGTATATATCAGAGAGAATGAGAGAATGAATTGATATGAAATACAAAGGGATCAATCCTTATAAAAAGGAGATCATGCAAACCCTAATAAAACCCTAATAGGAAAAACCCTAATAGAAGCCCTAATAGGATAACATTTAATAATTAATATAATTATTAAATGTCACATTATGCAAACTAACATGAAATCTTAAGAAGGGAATAAAGGTAACTTAATCAACATAATTAAGTTAAAACCTTTACTCTAACATAATGGACACCCTCTTTTCTATACAAGATGATCACATCCACATAGAACATACTCCTCCTACCCATGAGATGCTTTCCTTGGATGGACACGTATATGATCTTCATTCAGAACAAGATTCATTTACTCCTGACATTATTACACAAAAAGAGCAGGTTGTTGACTCCTACAGTCAAACTCGGTTGTTAACATCAGCATCAGATATATCCCAAATTCAAACTGAGGAAATCATGTATGAAGATATCCAATATTAGCGACTCAAAGAAATAGGTCAGAATAAATAGGATGTTCTAGAGTCAGAAAAGCAACAAATTGAAATAACGTCATTTGCAGTGGTCATTTGTCAGAGAATTCATTCTGAACAAGGTATCTCGAAACAAGGAGAATCAAAGAACAAAGGTTCTATTATCATTATACTGGGGGCAACTTCGTCTCAAGCAAACGTCAACATAGGGGGCAGGAAGGATCCTTATGATGAAACCAATGCCAATACTACAACTAGCTAAGTCATGAGTCTTCATCCATCCATCACCCCATCCACGAAGTGGGGCCAACATCAAAAGAAGGTTTTAAATCAAAGCACAAATACCATTATCAAATAAAAAGAAGCTAAGAAGCATATAGGACAAATCAAATACATGTGGATACCAAAAAATACAAAGAAAGATGATCCCTATCACACTCCATTAGTCAAAGAAACTATGGAGCAAAATAAAAAGGGGGAAAGTATCCATCAAATATGTACACAAAGGAAAAATCAAGCTTCTCAAGCAACATACAAAGTGTATCAAAAAGTTGGTCCTAATTCCATGCACACTTCCATATCCACCCATTATTGCTCATCTTCCCAAGTTTGGAAAAACAAAGGTTCCAAGCTATCAACCAATCCATATTTTATTCCTAAACACACTCCATCCATGCCTCCATGCATAATATCCAATTCTCAAATTGACCATGTGCTGGTGATGACCCTTCATCATAAGGATTCAGAAGGCACTCTATCGCGATGTGCGCACAAAGACAAAGTTAACTCCGGTGTAAGCAAAGCAAATCAGGAATCTCAAAAGTTGCATTCAAGTGCATGTATCTTGGCAAAGAAAATTCTTCAAGTAGGATATCGATGGTGAATTATGACAGAAGCATCAACATCAACACCACTAGGTGGTTCAGCATGAGCTTAAAATCTTGCAACGAAAAATACAAAAAAAATATCAAAATATATAAAAAATCCAAAAAAATAAAAAAGGATTGAAAACCTGGCAAACAAGTGTCATGTGTAGAATCGAGCATCTATGTGCGCCATTTCAGGAGAAAGCATCTTATCACATCCATAATAAATCCATTCATCCATGAACCATTTATCCAATCCATTTTCATTCATCCATGAACCATTTATCCAATCCATTTTCATCCATCTGCATCCATACTCAAAGTTATCTTAATCTTGACAAATTTTGGTGCAGACTTTACACTTGCTTATGGTAAACATCTTGACACAGGTCATTTTCATTGATCCTATCCTACCCAACATTATCTGAGCCTTAAAGCATTATCCAAATGCGCATCCACTACCTGAACACCTTATCTTATTGCAAGATGATCCATACCCATCCATCCATCCATCTATCCAAGAATCCACCCATGGCCTTTAAAACATTGCTAGACACTGGGGACAAATACTTACATCTTGCTTCGGGAATAAATCTTGATATATATCTTCTAACTTATGTGGTGATTCAAACATTGGCAAACACAAAATCAAATTGGTCAGGCATTTGTGAGCAAAAAGGCCAAATCACTAGCCCAAGGCATATTTTGACAAGAAGATCTTCCTTATCAAGTTTTATCTTTCATTGAACATCAATCCAAACAATCAATATCAGTCGCATCTAACTTGCACATTAGCGTCACATCAAATCATCAAAATGATTTTATTCCAAATCAAGCTTCAAAATCTTGATCAATCAAATCCAATCAATCCATCATCATCTTGGGATATCCTTCCCAATCCTTGTGTTGCTTAACACTATCCTTGCATTGTTGAGTATCCTCAACAATGTTATCATCATGAATTCATCATCATCTTGGGATATCCTTCCCAATCCTTGTGTTGCTTAACACTATCCTTCCATTGTTGTGTATCCTCAACAATGTTATCATCATGAATTTATCATCTTGGGATATCCTTCCCAATCCTCGTGTTTCTTAACACTATCCTTGCATTGTTGTGTATCCTCAACAATGTTATCATCATCAATCCATTGATTCGATCAATCAACCTTAGCTTGGTTTCCAACAAAATCCCAAAATAGAGCATTGATATCATGACATATTTTTATCCAAATCATATCAAAATCCAAAAAGATTCAAAAAATCAATCAAAATTCCAAAAACATTCAAAAAAATCCAAAAAATCCAAAAAATGTCAAAAATATGAAAAAATCAAAAAGTGGCATTATCTTGCCGAACTACGTCGTCTCTGAGCTTGAACATAGGCAAGGTTGATCTATGATCATCCCCTGAGACATTTTAGGTCAGTCTTTTAGGCATCTGTCGCAATGGCAATCCATTTGCCCATCTATCTCATCAACAGTCAAGTCAATTGTCATCCAAACTATGTCATCTCTAAGCTTAAATGTAGACAAGGCCATCCTTGATCGGCCCTTGAGACACAAAATCCAAAAACATTCATAAATCTCGAAAAAACATAAAAAATTGAAAAATCAAAAAATCAAAACAGCCTCAAAACATTTGAAAAGTGCAAAATGGTGCATTCGTCTCATCTCGCTTTCACCTGAAATAATCATCATTCCTAATAAATCAATCAATGCCTTCATCCTTTGGTGAGTCAACCAGGAGTAAGTCTAGTAGGTTCAAAAGTGAACACCCTAATCGTCAAAGTCTCAAGCCTAGGTTAGTAAGCAAGCAAGCTGATCAACTCAGAATATCAATCGCTTATCATCCAATCAATCTCATCAAAACCCTAATCACAACATGTCCTAGGATGTATCCTTCCCACGATGGACATAAGCATCAGGTATCCCGCAGTAGTTTAGTCTTGGCTAGCGATATGAAGAACATTAGCTTGTTTGTTTACTTTATTTGGTCTTTTTGACTTATCTTATTTTGCGCTCATTCCAAGGACCTCTTGATGATGCCTAAACAAAACGGATTTAGAGAGAAAGGAATGGGGCAACGATCATTAACTTTTTTTCTGATGTGCTTTTTGGATACTCTTGTAAAATAACTTGGCGAATACTTGCTTTGTTAGGTTCATCCTTGCAAGGTTTATGTATGTCAAGTGTGAACAAGAATACTCCTATTTGATTGTTGAGTCAAAGTCCATCACACTAGGTACAATGCCATCCTGGTTCTTTATACCTTGATGCATTGTACCTATGTGTGTTATCAAACATAAAGTAATTGGCCCTTTGAAAATCCCAACTCTTGGTAAGAAAATCATCATCATCATCATCATAGTGTAGGCTTGTGGATCCTCCTTTCATAATTTTATTCTTCTATCTTTACTAACATTTCTATCTAAAGTAGGTGAGAGATCTCAAAATATACACAAGGCTACCCATGGCCAATGACTATCTATACATCATCAGAATTGTCTACATCAAAGAATTATCTTTCGTCCTCTGATTAATAGAACCACCCCTCTCGCATTTTATCGCGATCTCGATCGTAAAATCGAACATTTCCACTTGATCTCTTTAGGGGGCAATATATCAGCACAATCCTTCCGCTGGGGCAACAGTGGGGCATTCGAAAAAATCGAGAAATTTTGAACTCTGATCATATCAGTTTATTCTTTGAACCAGTACAACAAGTGCATTGCTTCAAAGAGGGGCAAAATGTAGACATGGAAAATATACTGACACACTTTATCCTGATTTCTAACATCGCTTCTTCCTGAATCATACTCTCAGCTTATCAACACTTTTCATCTCTTAATTAGATAAATCATTATTTATTTGATTAGGTCGTTCTCCTCTGTTGATTAAATTAATCAATTTAATTTAATTAAACTTATATGTCCGTTCATTTAAATAATTCATTTTATTTAAATCAAGTCTCTAAAGTCTTCTTATAAAATTTAATAAATTAAACCTTATTTAATTTAATCTAACATTATCCCCTTTAATTAAATAAATCAAATCATTTATTTAATTAAATCTTTCTTCTCAATTCTTGATTTAAATTAACTCATAAATTCAATTCAAAGTTGTCACATCTCCTAATCTCCCATTAAATTAACTAGCCTTAGGTTAATTTAATCCTAATTTATGTCCCTTCCTCTAGCTTTTACCACTTGCACAATAAATCAATTACTTTGATTTATTAAATCTCTATTTTCCATCACATGACATAAAAAGGGAATATTCCCTCAAATTTGAATTCAAATTCAAGTGGGCTTGGTCCTTCCAACAAGGCATTTAATGCCTCTTACATGTCCTTAGCCTTGAACCAAGTGACATTAATTCCATTCTTTTCTCCCTCCAACATGTCACATTCAAATTTCAAATTTGAATCTCATAGGATTTATCATGCACATTGACCAAAATGTGCACAACCTTCAACCATTCACATCTTGACAAGTGGAACTTGGCCATTGGATGTTGAATGATCCCACATTGCTCAATTTCACTCTCTTCCAATTTGGAAATCTATAAATGAGAGACTCTTCCTCTCATTCTATCATCCACACTTAGAGCAAAGTTACTATCTTCATATTTAGAGAAATGTCATAGCATTTCTTGAGCATTTTTTCATCACCATAGCTAGGTTATTTGTAGGTTTTCTCAAGGAATCACATTGTTCTTCACCATCAAGTGGATCAAATCATCAAAGCTTACAAATGAGTTGGGAAAGGGCCAATTTCTACACACAATTGGCACCAACTCCCCCATGGGATCAAGTGTTTGCATTGCTTAATTAGGATTTCATTGCTTTCTTGTTAATTTCTTCATCTTCTTTCTTATTTGAGCATTATAAATGGATTTCATGGGGAATCTTAGTTCTAACTTGCATATGAGCTTACTAATGTGTTTGTGTAGGTATAGGATTGGGGTTCACAGTATGTATGCATGCATGTATGTATGTATGTATAGATAGATAAATGCTAAAATTATATTTATAATTTGTTTGTTTGAGGCCATATTGGGAAAATACATTTAATTCCCTAACATCTCATTTTTTTAGAGAAGAAACACTTGGACAGGGGTGTTAGGCACCCTAGTCTTGAGAATTAGCATTCAAAAAGTTACAAACACCGATGTTAGCCTTTGGTATCTAGGAAATGATACCTAGTCAGCCTAAGTCTAAAAATCGATTGGGATGCATATATAAACAAGTCTTCCATCTCATTTGGGAAATCTATTATAAAATATGAGCAATTATTATGAACTATTATGTGCTAATTGTGACGATACATGCAACCTCTTCTCTAGTCTTACTGCAAATCTTTATTATGTTATGTGGACTAATCATTGTAGGCATTCAAGGAAATTTATTCATTCTTTATCTACTCTTTGTGGCAACCTATTGTGTGACATCACTAAGGTAACTTTATCTTATGTTATTAATTAATTAATTATGGTCATTATTATTTGATTTGGCTCTGCTCCCGCAAGAGCATGTGATATATACCACCATCACCATTGTTGTTGTGGAGGTGGGAACACCAACACGGGGTTTGACTGAGGAAAAATTCTACACAACATAACATTTTTCCTCTTTTTATGTCTATAGATCTGGATCTGAAACTTCTAATAGTAACAGGTTGCAGAAGGACAAAGCAGATAGTGACAAGTTTATAGAATCTTAGAACAAGCCAAAACCTTAAGACTAGGGTACCCAATGCCCTTATCCCTCTATTTTAGTCTTATATTTCAACCATTGATGCCCCTCTTTATGCACATCTGAGATATGTACCCATTTTTATAATTTTCTATTTATGTTTGTGTGAACATTTGTATTTTCAAATTAGGGCTTATGTCAATTAGGTTAATTACATCACACATCAAATTTTCCCTCTTTGCAACAAAGGATCAAAAACCTAGGCAGATTGGCTCTCTTTTGAAGTAGTTAGCCAATCATAAAACTCTCGTTGGTACGTGTTCCAATGTTAAGGAAAGAAAATATAGGTCCAAGCTAATTTACTAGTCAGATATAGGACCGCTTTTCCCACTTAACATCACCAACATCATCCTACAATATATTGGGATATAAATCATCATTTGATTCTACCTTTTAAATTTCTTCTTCTTCCCTTTTTAGTATTTGATAATGTGCTTTATCATGCCACAATTCTACCTCTAGATTTGGATTTTCTTGCCATTTTCTTTCGTTTGATCTTCCACAAACAACCAATGAATATTTGGTAGTTTAATAATTATTTCATCTTATCTAATTTGAGATAAAAGCGCCCACCAACTCTTCAAGTGGTATTTTAGGGGTAGTATTGATGATAGCAATCACTAGGTTATCTCAAGAATTTGGCAAAGAACACAATGGAGAAATGCTCTAATATTCATCATCCATTTGCACACCAATAGTTTTTAGTTATGTAACAACAATATTGAAGGTGTTCATATGTTCAATAATAGATGCACAATTATTAGGAAATTTGTCCCAACCTTGCTTCTAATGTTAAGAATACAAAGAATATAATTTTTGGGCTATAAAATAGAAAAGCTTTATTTATTAGCTACAAAAGTCATTTTTTATCCAAAATAAATAATTTGGGTTGTTCATCATTGGTTCATATATTCCAAACACATAATTTTTTTTGATATCTATAATTTTTAAAAAAAAGGAGTGGCTCAATCACCCTCCTAGATCAGAAGTTACGACCTCTACAAGTTGAGCTTTCCATGTTGGAAATGTAAAAATATCTATGAAACATAAATGCACTACAAGGAGTTACGCTTGTTGACTAACTTATGACACATATACACATTATAAAGTAGCTTTGTATGGATATAATGAATCCAAAATAGAGCACCTAAGTGCGTGAGTGTATTATTGCAAACTTATGGAAGGTGGAAGGAATATGTTTGTAGACACCTGAATTTGACCACCCCCATATGGTCAAACTCATTCTTATATTCTTCTATTCCATGTCCATAAACTGTATTAATTAAACAATTTATTATTTTGTTAATATTCCATCCTTTTCCTATGTCCCCTAAGGTGTTTAATTAATTAATTAAATAACTTATCCCCTCTTCCTCTCTAAATTAAATGAATAATCCTATTTATTTAATTTGGTCACTTTATCCCCATGAATTAAAATTAATTTTTAATTCATCTATTTTCTCTTTCCTTGTCCCATCCTCCAACATTTCCCTTAATCTTGATTAGCCCACTTAATCCCTAATTAAGGTGTGCACATTCCTAATCATCATTAGGGTCACATCCTCCATAAAATGCAAGTGGATGTCTAATTAGGATTAATCCACCTAATCTCTCATTTGCATAACCTAAATCAATGATTAGACTCAACCTAATCCCCATGCCATTTATGGCATCAACCCTTAGTCAACCTTATTAATGACTTTCTCCTTATGGAGAAGTCATCCCACATGAATTTTGGAATTTTAAATTCCAATTTATTTCTCCTATGCATTTTGAGAAATTTTTAAATTCTCCCTTGTCCTCTCATTGTACAAGTGGACAAGAAACTCCTTTATGAGGAGATCTTGCCCATTCCCAAGGTACTTGCAAGTACCTCCACCTCATGGCCATGCCATCTTCTCCTTTCCACATCCTCATCCACATGTCATCATGAGATGAGTTGAGATATCACAAGACATCTCAACCCTTGATATCTTACCCTAGGATCAATCTTGGGCCTCCATCCTTTTGGAGGCCTTTCCCTAAAAGAAATGAGAATTTCTTCATTTCATTCATCACACACTTAGGCAATTTGAGCTCTCATACACCCAAGCTACCAAAAACCTCCATTGTTGCAGCATTTTAAATCTTCATCCTTACATCCAATCCACTCTCTATCACCACCATTGTATTATCCATTGCATCCTCATCAAATTCATCTTAGTTGCATGTCATTCTATCGAAGAAGGAGCACACAAACTAGCTAATCAAAGGACCAACCAACTCAACAATTTGGACAAGGTAAATATTTGTTCTTTTTGTTTTGTTCAAGTTCAACTAGGCCAATCTTGAGTGTTTGTTTGTGTTTTCTTTTATCACATTTCATTTAGTGTTTTACATTTTTAGACTAGGAAATCACTTGCACACATTTCTGACATGCTTGGTGGGACCCACGTCATGGGTCCTTTAAGTTTTCTTGTTGCTTTTATCTTGCAGGTTCAGATTTTTCCACACCATAGAGGCGAATTTTCTCAACGAGAAAATCCGCCTGACCGTAGGGGCGAACATGCTTCAACATAGGCAATTGTGCACCTACCACTTTCCTGGAAAAGCGATTATGCACCTGACCATCTGAGACCCGAATTTCAAAGGTGAATATGCCTTCAAATATACATAAGGGAAAAATTTCTATCAGAACAGGTGAACTCGCTAGGCTTACAGAGATGATTGTGCTTACACCCCTCCACTAGAAGGGAGAGCCTACTCCACTTACAGAGGTGAATCCGTCCTACATAGGGGCGAACCTGAGATAATCCAGAATGTTAAATTTTTCAGTTTACGCTTTCGCTCGATTTTGGGTTTGTGCACTAATCAACTAACTTGTCTATTAGTGTTTGTGAGATTTTTCTAAACAATTTACAGCTTGTCGTTTGTCCAAGATCAACGATAAAAATTACTAATGTGTCTCTTATAGGATGATCGGTCAAAGACCCCTAGAGCCTGTGTGTGTCATTTTTCATACTAATTTAGGCACACTTCAATTTCTTAAAGGGTCAAAGAATAATTATTTGTCATGTTTGGAGGACTTTGTTGACATATGCTCTCCCCTTGCACTGTACGATGAGCCTGGGGATCAAAAATCATAGTGGACTCAAGTCCAGTTGTGTGTACCTAGGAGGTGTTAGTTTGTGTGTATGTTCTACCCTTGTGCTATGTGTGAGCCTTGGGATAAAAAATGCCCAACACTTCCTACCCTTTAGTGAGTCCTACTTGGGATTTCATCACCCAAGGGATGATCTTGACCATGTGTTATTGGCAGGGTATATAAAGGGGGGAGAACTAAAGTTGTACCCCAATCTAGTGACATTGTATCTAGCGAAGCATCGAAGGTAGGGTGATACCTAGATAAGATGTGTAGGGTTGGTCCAAGTTTCCAATACTTCGTTGGGGCTCCTAACCCATGCTTATGACAGGCTGGTGTTCATAGTTGTGCCTCACACACCCTCCTGGTGTATTGAGGACTCCCCTAGTTGCCTGCTTAGCCTAGTTTAAGACTCGTGTTTTAGTTGTGCCTTGGTGTAGTGTAGGGGGTGTGGATTGTACCCCGAAGTTACTCACCATGTACTCCCTTAGGTTGAGATAGAAATCCTCATGGTGAACTATGATGGTTATCAAGGAGAGAGAGAAGGTGAGCCTATGGAATTTGTTGATGACCATGTGCCATTCGATCTCTAGCTATCCACCTTCGTGAGAGAGGGTGCTTCCACCTGATTTCATAGAGTATTAACCCCTTGGGGTGATGGGCCTACATCAAGTTTGTAAACCCTTATCACTAATTCTAGGGTTGTTCATGTGCTTGGCGTGTCTTTAGTTCAAGTCGGTCTTTACCCATTGTCTACTTGTTTGCTATTTTTTGTCCTTTTCCATAGTACATCCCTTCTCCAGGGGTGAATTTACTTCCTACGGAGGTGAATTTTCACTGTGGATGGGCAATCCTACCCTTTGAGGGTCATATTTGTGTCTCTATCTAGTCTAGTCAATTAGCCTTGTTAGGTGAATTTGCTTCCCACAGAGGCGAATCTGCTTGTCTCATCCCATTAGGCGATCATGCTTCCCAAAGGAGCGAATCCTCTTGAGTCTTCCATACATCCCATCCGCTAGTTAGGAAAACCCGATCTCCATAGAGGCGATCCCACTTCCACCTTTCCTTTAGTTAGGCAAACCAACTCTCCACAGAGGTGATCCCACATTTGATTTTGTACTACCCCCGTCCATACTTTTTAAGAAATAGGCAAACCCATGTCCTAGACATGTGTTTTTGTGTTGCTTCCGTACACCTCAAGTAATAGGCAATCATGCATCATAGATAAGCGAACTTGATTTACAAAGAGGTGTTCCCAAATTCACCCATTCATACTTAGTCATGCTTAGGCAAACCTATGGTCTATTTGGGTGATCCTAAAATCCGATTCGTACATTTCAAGATATAGGTGAACCCGTGAACCCTAGATACATGAACCTACTACACATAAGGGCGAACCTACAAAATCTTAGAGAGACAAACCCATGATTCAAAGAGGAAAATTTGCTACAATCAGAGGTGAATCTGATTTCCATACAAAAACTAGAGACTTAATCCTTTTGGCCACTGAAATCCTACCTTGTTCTGAGTCTATTCCTGTGATAATGTTTTTTTATCATCATCCATCTTTCCATAATTGTCATTTTCGTGCATCTACATTTTCCAAAAGCCATCCAATCATCGATTTAATCACATTGGTTCAACTTAGGATATATATAGATACAATATCAATCATCAATCCATCAATCTAAATCCCTTAAATGTCAATTTAGGGAATTTTTATCTAATTGGATTAGGTAAGCGGCCCTAATCAATGTCATCCATACTTACTTAGGATAGTCATCCATCCTGAGTTAGTAATCCTTTGTAGCCTCATCAATATACTTCCATCTAGAGGTGGATTTGCGCCATAATATTCCTTTTTGTCATCCAATCTAGTCGTCATCATCCTACATCATCTAGTTGAGCTCTTGAATCTAGTTTAGAGTTATTCATATCATCTGATCCAATCAATCAATCCAATTGATCAATCAATCCAATCTAATCCAATAAAAAATCCACAATCATCCTATCGATTGTCTAACCAACCGATCTATCATCCTAGTGATCCTTCAATTCATCATCTAGGTCACCATCACTTAGGTGAATCTTAGAGATTTTCATTATCATCATCTTCTAGTCATTTGCACTTCCATGCCCATTACCACACATTCCGAGTAAAATAAACTCATGGAAAAACAAAATCCCAAGTTGGTCAACCCCAATATCCTCCTAATCAAACCACTAACGTTGGGTCTCAACAATCCAATACCAAAGTTCACCCTTGCCCTTCCCTTGAGGAGGGCATGGTTAATCAACTTGAGTTGACTACTAATGAATATCTTAGTGATCCTATCAATTTCCAAATGACTGATCGCCTCCTTGCTAAGCATGGAGATAAGATATTTTCCACACTTATTATGAGGGGTACTAGGCCTCCACTTGGATTTGATATGTCGCAATACATCATCACACCCTCTTAATCACAAGATCCTCAAAGATCTCAAGTTCATCAAGGACCACCAGTCCCTCGGGTTCCTGAAGTTCCACAGGTTACCTTGCAAGACACATGTCATCAACTTGGATTTGGAAATGATGTTTGTTATCAAATCCCACCCTCTTCTACTTAGATCTCGGTCATGGGTGCGACACTTGGAGCTAACAATCAACAAGGTCCTAGTAATCCTTAAGGTCTTGGAGTTAACAATCAACAAGGTCCTAGCAATCCTCAAGGTCCTAGTAATCCTCAAGGTTCTGGAGTTAACAATCAGCAAGGTCCTAGAAATCCTCAAGGTCTTGGCAATCCACAAGGTCCTACACCTACTCCATATGTGCCATCTTATCCCCCAAATCAATCAAATCCACCATTAGGGAATACTGGGGGCACCACATCCAATCCATTTTCTTGTACACTCCCTCATGTCCCTCTCATCCAAACTCAACCATTACTACCACAAATTTCATTTCCAAATCTTGGCCACTCCATCCCATAACAACCCCCATCTCAACCTTTGTATCAACCAAAAATTAATCCACAACAACAACAACCCCCTTCACAACCCCAATACAACCCTACAATGAAATACCAATATTATTCACAACCTCCACCTCACTAATTCTCACCTCACTACCATCAAATGCCTCCAGAAAAACCTATTATTAGTTGCCTCCTCCACCAAACACTCCTAGACAATAACCCACTGCACTTAATCTCAATTCCAATAACAACTACACTACATCAATCCTTAGAAGCCCCCAAAAAATACTCACTAGCAATAGCCTAATCCACCACCACCTCCATACATTTCTTAACAGTAGCCTACATATGATTATCATTCCAATCTATTTATTACCAGCAACCACCATCCTAGCAACATGGTACCTCTTCATCATACTATCATATATCTCTCTATGATCAGTCCAATCCAATAGGTCCTCCCCCATCAACACTAATTAGTAAGGAATGGGAGGACATGAAAGATGGCCTAAGAGACTTGCATGTTGGTACCTTGAAGAATTCATTCAAATTCAAGGACATTTGTCCCTATCCGTTTGATTCATCCATTTCACTCATTCCCTTCCCCAAACATTTTAAAATTCTAAAGTTTGAGAATTATAAGGGGAGGTGTGAACCACAAGACCACTTGGAGGATTTCTACATGCATTGCCAGGACGTCCTACACAATGATATCTACCCCCTTCATTTATTCCCTTGGAGCTTAACAAGACAAGCTTTAGAGTGGTTCATGCACCTTCCACAAGGATCAATCTCCATCTTTGTTGATTTATCAAATAAGTTTGTCACATGCTTCTCTTTCAATATAGATAAGGATGTAGACACCTTGGATCTCTTGAGATATAAGCAATGTGATGAAGAAACATTTGCTAACTACCTACAAAGGTGGCAAGCTTTGGATAGCCGACTTAAATGCAGTCTTCCCAAGAAAGAGTTAGTTAGCATTTTTGTCACAAACTCCCATCCTAAGTTGGTCCATAACTTGCATCTCCATTGTGTCACTACCTTTGTGGAGGTTATTGACAAAGGTTCCACTATTGGGGCGATCCCACAATGTTGGTATATAATTTCTGGGAGATTCAGATTTTTGCTAAAATCACATATTTTTAGAAAATATAATGATTAAGCGTTTAAAACTTCCATTTTAAGGATTCCAATTGAAGAGGATTTGATCAAACCACCTTAGATCAAACCCCCTTGGATAGAACCCTGCTAGTTTTAAACCATACCTATAACAGAGTCTCCTTTACACCTATCAAAATGTTGATAAAAAACCACTTTTGATTTACCTTTTGGGGGATCAAATGATTTCATTTAAAATTTATTTTTGTAAGTGTGTAGTCCTTATTACAAGCTTCCCAACAAGTATAATATTAAATAAATTTAATTTTAGTATTATATTTATTTTTTATTTCTTGTGAATGTAGGTTTTTCACCGAAAATCAAGCTCTTTGTTCTGCACATATGGAAAAATAGTAGTTTATAAAAAAAAAAAATGAAAAATATTAGTACACTAGATATCAAAATTATTGATCCAACAAAAAAATTTGAATTTCGATACATACAAAAAAAGTTATGTTGTATGCAATCCGCCTATGTCTGAATTGTAATTGGTTTGACTTTGAAAGTTCATTAAGGAAAAATTATTCAATAAAACCCTATGAAACCAAATGAAAGCACTAGATATCGTAGTTACAAATCTAAATTCAAAAAAAATTATAATTTTATCCTTCATGGAAAAACAATTATGTTGTATACGGTGAGCATCACTCCTTAAAAATGGTGTTTACTGAAAAAACTAGTTTTTGAAGGAGATGGAAAAATAAGTGCAATTTGATTCCAAAAAAATTGAAAAAATATATTTAGAACTTACAGAAAAAATGTCAAATCACTAGTTTGCATCATCTTCAAATTCCTCTTGGTTTAGCTACTATAGGTGCCCAAAAGTGAAGATTTAGTTAGAAAAATTCAGTTCAGTGTCTAGTTTGGCCAAAAATTGTAAACTTGTATTGTGGGATCACCCATTGAGAAGGCTCTTATTGCTAAAGGGCTTATTAAAATCTTCAACCAGTACAAGGACAAACAATATGGGGATAATTCATGCTACTAGAATAGGAGCAAGAATGCTATTAATGATGGTGTCGCTAACACTAAACATGTCTAGGTAGCTAGTACTTCTCAAAGACCACAGGATGTCCCTCAACCACCACCAGTCACCAATGTCATATCCGTGCCACAAGGTGCACCATGTTCGCCCGCTTAATCCAATCAACAAAGTCAAGGGAGCTCCAAACATACATTCACTCCCTTAGGAGAATCACTATATGCAATCTTGAGGAGGTTAGTCCAAGCTAATGCAGTCACTTATCTTGTTAGAAAACCTTTTGATGAGTCAAATCCAAAGCCTAACTGGTATAGAGAGAATGAGTATTATGATTACCATAGGATTAAGGGTCATTCCATAAATAAATGTCAAGGTCTTAAAAGCTACATCCAGGATCTTCTTGATTGAGGAGACATTGTGGTGGAGGCAAACCAATCTACATCATCTAATTCTCAATTACACATATTCCAAAATGCCTTTCCTAAACATAACCAAGGTCCTAGCACATTAAACGCTAACACTGGGTCTAACAATAACAATCTAGAACAATAGCACAAACAATATCAGTTATAACAAGATTCCATATAATTATGACAATATTGTTACATGCATTACCCAAGTAGACCCACTTTTATCCATGATTTGTGTCAAAGGCAAAGACCCCCAGTGAGTTTTCACTACCTGTAGAACTCACATATCTATTCCAGGGCCTTCTACCTCATCCCAACCAGTACCGATAAGCTTGAAATATAATATCCTTGACCATTTAGAAAGGAATCCCACACAAATATCTATCCTATATTTACTACAGTCTTCCCCTACTCATCAAGAGATTCTCACAAAAGCTTTATAGGACAAACATGTACCGAATGATATTGACCCCACTCAGTTTCAAGCTCTTGTGATACATTTATCATCTATCTATCAATTGGGCTTTATCCAATTGGATATGCAACCTATTGACCTCACTCATAGTTGTTCCCTCTATATCGAAGTCATTATCACTAGGCGAACCGCAAATTTTAGGGGAAAGATGGCTCTTTTGCACTTCTACGGTTTTGCACCTAAAAGGAGAGAGGTCTTTCGCACCCAAACCTTGGAGGGTTCATTCAAGACTAGGGGTCTAATGGGGTTGACATATGTCTAAATAAGGTGTTCTAAATGAAAATGGACTAAAAATAGAAACTAACTATTAATGTAAAACCTATAAAATGCAACTATGTTTGAAAACACATTATGATATGCAAACATAAACTAAATTACCTAAGAAAGCTTATGAAACAAAACAAAAAATTGTAAAACTAGAAGTGTGCACTTGGAGGCTGAGAGGGGATGGCATGAAGGTCTGGAATCTTGACAAAATTGTTGCATAAGTCAACTGGGACACTTGTGCCAATCTAGGTGACTTAGTCCCAGATCTGGAAAAACTGGTTTGAAGCCCATTTCGGCCAAATGGGTGTCCAAATCTACATAAAACTCAAAAACAAACGTGTAGTGGGACTAATTTTCCACTGATCGTGACTTGGTCTACTTTGGCTTTTCTACAAGTCTAAAAGTGGAAACGAAAGCCCTCAGTTTGCACTTTTTGCTTCTCCAAGTATCTTGTTCTAAAACTCTGGTTTTCGACACTATAAGAGACTTTTAATGGATGTTTTGTCCTATCCAACAAGGGGGTTTCTTCAAAAAGCTTTCAATCAATTCTTCAATGATTTCCAAGCCTTCAATGTACCTAAATCTGCAAACACGCAAGGAGAGAAATAAAAAATGTTGATTGTTAGGGATTGGGGGTTTGCCTTAGTCAAACCCCTTTTAGATAATTAAATCAAATGAAGAAAAAATGTAATGAAGAATGAAACAATGGATTTATTACCTTTCCATGATGATCAATCTTGATTTTTTTCAGCAATGGAGGAAGATTCACCCCTTGAATGCTTCAAAAATGATGTCTTGATGACTTAGAATGCTCAAACCCTAGCTTGCTTGAGAAGAATGGTGAGTGAGGGATTTAATGATGAATGTCTAGAATTAGGGTGAAAATTAGGGTAAAACCCTTTATTTATACATGTTGTGCCCTAATTTCCCAAAAATACCACATCATAGGCCGGCCTTAGGGTTTAGGAGACAATATCCCGCTAGAAATTAAGATTAAATTTGATTTTTATGCCAAATGGGACTAAGTCGCCCAAGGTGATGACTTAGTCCACCTGGAAAAATTTAAGTGGTTGTCGAGAATCAAAGTGTGATTATTGCTGCTTAACAGGATCGTTTTCTAAAACACAATAAAGTAGGACCTATAAGTGCATAAAGGGATCATTATGTCATAAGAAAGGGTTGATTTATTAATGACAAGCCTAGGAAAGTGTGAGAGTTTGTTACAAAATTTTACAACACTTTGGAATAAGGCTTGGAAGGAGGTCATTTAGCTGAATTATGATGAAAGGGTCCTAGAAAAGTGTGAAAGTGGGTTACAACACTTCATAATATTTTTACAAGACACCATAGAATTCTTATCGATTTACAAGGGTTCAAGACCTAATGTGAATGTCTTTTCCACATTACGACATCAAATCCAAGCAAAACTGGGCCAAAAACCACAAGAAAAGGCCCAAATGAGTGAAAAGTGTCAAGGCTGCACTTTTTTGTGATACACCAGGCATAAGGTTAAAAGGGTCTTAGTAGATAATGGTTTTTCCCTAAATTTGTGCATGTTGAAGTTCATAAAATAGGTGGGGTATACTCACGCTAACTTAGACAATCAAGTGATCACAATCAAAGCATATGAAAAAACAAAAAGAGATTCAAAATGCATCATCTGCATACCCATTCAATTTGACCTAGTTGTGAAATATACCACTTGTCATGTACTTAATTTGGACTTACCATACAACCTTTTCCTCGTCCGACCATGGCTTCATGCCATGCAAGTTGTCCCATCTACTTATCATCAATGTTTGAAGTTCCCATATAATGGGGTTGAAATTACTATCCATGTTGACCCCAACCTTTTGAGTACTATCGTGCTCTTGAGACATCCTTCTCATATTCACGCCATTGTCCAGGAATAGAAATGAGGACTCCTCAGACATCGTACTTCATTCCATCCTCCATTCCATCTTTTTCTCCATCATCCAATACATCCTTAGTTCCATCTTCCACATCTAACTCCACCATCACTAAAGTCCAGATCATTGACAATATTTGTGGGGAATATGAGATGTGTATTATGCTTAATGTGGGAGAAATTCCTCCCTCTCCCCACAAGTATGGTTGACTATCTGATTCTTTACAAAAGGAAGAACCTATAACTAAAAAAATCAATTTCAAGAATGTATGTTCCACTATGTTTTAGTCTCTAGGAACATTACAAGATCAGATGGATGAGGGCATTAGCCAATGGGTTTATAGAAAGGAACCTAAAACCTCGCCTCCCCTTCTTGAATAGTTCCAAGAAGTTTATCCCCATGAGTCCAAGTTAGCCTAAAAGTATAACTATCAGGGGGGAGGGCTCGGTGTTGATGAACATGGGATGAGAAAGCCTATTGAAACACCCACACATCCTAAACACCTAGGTCTCAACTATGGCAAGAAACAAAAGGGATCTATGACATCCACTAGTACTTCGAACAACGTTAACTTGGAAACTAATTTTCTTGAGGACATTCCTGAAGAAGAGGCCATCATACTTTCTTACGATGATTTGGATCTACTTGCCCTCTTTGAATCCACACCCATTTTTTCTACCAGTCTTTCACTTCATCACCTTGACCTTATTGATTGGGACCTACGAGGGAGTGCTAGTTGATATATTTCCCTTGGAGGAGGCATATGTGCATCTAATGGGATTAGCAGAAGACCATGGATTCTACTTTGGAGAGGATGAACACCCTAACTGCAAAAGTAAAAAGAAACAAATCAAAAAAAGGTCACCTAGTGAAAACCTCTTTGAGGCACTTCTTGGCTCAACAAAAGTAAAAACAAAGGGTGTATACTCTAGTGAAAACCTTGATGAGGTGCTAGAGGATAGGGATGTTCATCTTCCCCTTATAGGGACTCACTTTGTTGAATAGTATTCGATCTTGATTGAGGAGACAAGAGAAATAAATTTGGGAACAAAAGAAGAGCCTAAAATCACCTATGTGGCTAAATCTTT
Source organism: Sequoiadendron giganteum (assembly GCA_007115665.2). Classification (NCBI taxonomy): domain Eukaryota; kingdom Viridiplantae; phylum Streptophyta; class Pinopsida; order Cupressales; family Cupressaceae; genus Sequoiadendron; species Sequoiadendron giganteum. The sequence goes on from CM021108.1 coordinate 143,564,821, forward strand.
GTCAAAAGAATAATATCAAGTCATTGCCAATCTATTAAAAGAAGGAATCATCAACTTTTCTTTGTCATATTCAGACATGCCTAGATTAGATCCTATTTTAGTAGTCCATCACCTTGATGTGCATCCCAATGAAAATCCAGTCAAACAAAAACATAGAAAAATGCATCCACAAGTGGCTTTGCTTATGAAATTTGAGCTAGAAAAGTTATTGGCAACTGGGTTTATCAAGTCGATTGATTACTCAAATTGGATATCAAATATAGTACCTGTGGCCAAGCCTCATTATAATCTACATAGGATTCAGGGATATAAATGAAGCTTGTTTGAAATATGACTTTCCACTTCCCAATATTGATATGTTAGTAGATCTAACAAAAGGACATGCCATGCTATCCCTCATTAATGTCTTTTCAGAGTATAACCAGATAAAATTGCACCAGAAGATCAACACAAGAATTCTTTCACTACTCCTTGGGGTACATTCTACTAAAATTTCATGCCCTTAGTTCTTAAGAATGTGGGGGAAAGATATTAACGTGCAATGGCAATTATCTTCCATGACCTTATCCACATTATAATGGAAGACTATGTTGATGATCTCTTGGGAAAGTCAAAAAATAGAGAGGATCACCCTAAAGTCTTGAGATAGATTTTTGATCGGTTGGAACAATATCAACTGTGGTTAGATCCTAAGAAGTGTGAATTTGTCATCACATCTGACAAACTGCTAGGATTCATTGTGTCTAGACAAGGTATTGAGGTGATTGTGCAAAAGTTAAGGCTATAATAGAAATGCCCCCACTTAGAAATCGTAAACAATTAAGGAGCTTACAAGGGAAATTGTAGTTAGTTAGGCACTTAATTGCTCAACTTGCAAACAAGTCTCAACCTTTTACTCATCTTCTATGCAAGGATACAACCTTAAAATGGGATCCTCCATGCCAATAGGGCTTAGATAAAATTAAATAATATCTTGTAAATCTGCCTATCTTGATACCCCTATTCCAGGAAAACCATTATTGGTATATATTTTAGCTACTACAATGAAATTGGGGGCATTATTGGCACAACATGATGAGTCTTACAAAGAAAGAGCCATTTTCTATATCAAAATAATTCTAGTGGGATATGAACTCAATTACTCTCCCATGGAAAAGGCTTGTTTGGCAGTCATCTTCAACTCACAGAAGCTTCGACATTAGATGCTTAATCATCCAATCAAATTGATATCCAAAGTTGACCAACTCAAATATCTGTTATCAAGAACATCATTAACTGGCTGCATGGCTAAGTGGGTTATGCTCCTTAGTAATTTGACATCGAGTATGTAGATTGAAAAGCAATTAAAGGATAGATTATTGTTGATCAGTTGGTTGAAGCCCCTCTTGTGGACGCTTATCCTTTAGTGGAAGAATTCCCTGATGAATCAGTCTTCACCATCTTGGAATTAGATACCTGGAAATTACGCTTTAATGGTTCATACACTCAAAATGGAGCTAGTGCAAATATCCTCTTCATCACCCCACAAGGTGACTATATCCCAAAGTCCTTCAGATTGGCTTTCCCATGCATGAATAACATTACTGAATATGAAGCTTTGACCATAGGTCTCAGAATAGTAGTCTAATGGAATATAACTCGGTTATGTGTTTATGAAGACTCTCAACTCATAATCAAACAGGTCAATGATGAGTTTCAGACTAAGGACAATAAGATTCTCCCCTATAAGCATGTGGTTGATGAATTTAATAAGTACTTCAATCATATCTAGTTTGAGCAGGTCCCTAGATTGTAGAATAAATTTGTTGATGCAATGGCCACAATTGGTTCCCTTATTAACATGCCTAGAGATCAAGATTGTGAGTTCTTGGTGAAACAATTATTAATCTCATCATATGACATTCCAAAAAATGAAATGGTGTGTGACATTGTACATTCGCAATGTCCTTGGTACCATGATATTTACACCTACCTCCATGAAAAAATTCTGCCACCTGATCTAACTCACAACCAATGTAAGTCCTTCATCCAATGTGCTTCTTGTTACACCATCGTAGGTGATACACTTTATTGTAGGGGGTGTGATGGCACTCGCCTTCGGTTTCTAAGTGAATCGAAATCTCATGTTGCATTAAAAAAAGTGCATAGTGGTGTTTGTGGGGCCCATACTAATGGGATGGCCTTGGTAAAGAAGCTTCTCAAAATGGGGTATTATTGGCCAAATATGGAGCATGATGCTTGTGAGTTTGTCAAAAAATGTGTACCATGTCAGCAACATGCGGATCTGATCCATGCTCCTACACAGGATCTACAATCAATCATTACGTCATGGCATTTTTCATAATGGGGTCTCGACTTGATCAACAAGATCTATCCTCCCTCATCCAATGGCCATACCTTCATAATCACAACCACTGAGTGTTTCACTAAATGGGTGGAAGCAATTCCACTTTCCCAAATCACTGGCATCCAAATATCTAAATTCATCCTCTACCATATTCTTTGTATATGGTATCCCTTCCACCCTCATTACCGACTATGGAAAGCCTTTCAAAAACCAGTATATGCGACTCCTATGTGAAACATATCACATCTGACATTGTTGGTCCATGCCCTATTACCCCCAAGGTAATGGGAAAGTTGATCCTACCAACAAAACTCTCAGTAAAATCCTTAAGAAGGTTGTCAATAATATTAGTCATGATTGGCACCTCCACCTTAATCCCGCCCTTTGGCCGTATCGAATATCCATCCGCAACCCCATATTCCCTTGTCTATGGTGTCGATGCCATCTTGTTGATAGAATTTGAGATCCCATCACTCCACATCTCTCTGAAGAATCTGATCAGCGATGAAGAATCTCGTGTTGCATGGTTGAGTCAGCTGGAGCTCCTAGACAAAGGTGGTGCAACAATGGACTTGTAAGCCATACCTTAGTGGTCCTAGGAGAGTTTTTAAAACATGGTGACTTTCTCCTTTTCAGGTATTTATACCTGAAATCTACTTGCTAAGGTTCTCCATCTTTGAAATAAAGGGATAAAATTCTCTCCTGCATCCTCTTGGGTAAGTCTGCATAAGGAGGCAATATCGATATCCGTGTTAATGTTATAGGCATAGTTTTCAACAAACTTGTTTTCCAATTCATCCCATGTTTTGATTCCTTTAGGCAATAGCGAGAACCATTCCAGTGCATGACCTGTGAGACTTCTAGAAAAAAGTCTCATGAGATATGTTTGCTCATATGCAATGTCCATGCAACTAGTGGTGAATTCTCTTATGTGTTCAATAGGGTTCATTTTTCCTTTGTATTTTGGAAAATGAGGTACCACATATCCATGAGGAAAGGGAGGAATATACAAGGTTGTGTCGAATGGATATGGACACAAGTCATGTGACATGTAAGACTTTTTGTTGGATTGTTGCAAGGTCTCCACTTGTGTTTGAAGAGCAGTGAGTTGGAGTGTGAGTGCTTCCACAATTGGGTTGTTGGTAGCATCACACATGTTGGTGATAGGGATGGCTTGAGTGCCCACCTGTTGTGATGAGATGTGTTGATTTGGAATTGGTTGTCGGTGAGCAAAATGATTGTTTTGATTATGGGGTTGTTGGAAATGAGTGTTTTGATGAGGGATGTTCTGTTGTGTATGGACTTGAGAGGCATAAATGGGGATTTGAGATCCTGCCATGTTAGATTGAATTTAAGGGCCTTGTTGATTTTGAGCATGTTAATGCCCAAATGGAGTGAAGGATTGAGCACCTTGATTGCCTCGCCCAAATAAGAAATTGTGGCCATGAGGAATGTTGGTGTTTTGGTTCATAGGAATGTTGGTATTAACCTGTGAGGAATTAGGTTGGGTGCCTTGAATGAAATATCTTCATTTATTTCTCCCAAAAGGGTTGGATGAGTTGGTTTCCATAGAATTTGAAGAACCTAATAACAAGTTTGCTAATGTACTCATGGAACTAGATGAAGTTCCAAAGAGTGTTGATGTAGTTGCACCCATTGTTTTTGAAGGGATGGTGGATTTTTGTTGGGGGATGGATTGTGATGTGGTGTTGGTTTGGGTAGATGATCCCCTAATAGATGTTGTGCTGGATGTGGTGGTAGTATGACCAAGGGAGGTAGCATTGATGGTGTTGATGATATTTTGTGAAGAAGCTCCCATGAAAGGATTGTGTGATGGGGGATTGGGGGATGTTGCTCTAAGAGTGTTAAGATCAAATCCCTTTGGTAACTTAGCCCCTTGGCCAAGGAGCATAGCTAGGAATCTGGAGGAGTCATTTAAGACTACTTCTTCCACAAAATTAACAACTTCTGGGTGTTGGGCAGCAACTAATATGTCTTCTTCAAAGACTTCTCCATTTGAGTCTCTGTGGATAAATTGTTCAAAAAGATCTTGTGGAGAGGGTGGGATGTTCATCTCACTGAAAGGATTGATATTGGAATTTCCCATGTTATAAGATGGATTGTTCATTTCATTAGGGAAGGAATCCATGCCAGTTGTGAAACCAAGAAAGTTGGTGTCTTGTCCAAAGGAATCCATGAGTTTTTGTTTTTTAATCTAGTTTCAACCATAAAAGTTTTGTTCAACTTTGGGATGATGGGGGACAATGATCTAAATAAGACTATGTTTTTGGGTTTTTTTGGAATTTTAGGAATTGTATGAAATGCAAATGAGACAAAAATGAGGCTAAAGATTCATGAATGCAAATGGTGTGACACTAAAATGGAGATGCTAAATGGTATGTAACTAAAGGAGCCTAAGATGTACTCACTATTGAGAAATCTAAAGAGATGACTACTTGAGCAAACCAAATGTTGGTAATGCTTCAGGTTTGGAAAACCAATGGACCATAAAAGGACTAAAAGAGAACAAAGTGAAGTTTCCACACTATACTATTGAGTGGGAAAGAATTCACAAAAGATTTGACTAAATGACAAAGGGTGACTAGGTCTAATGATAACCTACTATTGAATGCAAAGTTTTGACAATGGATGTTAAGAGTCTACTCCTAAAATCTACAAAAATAAGTGTCTAAGGATATGGTAGATTTAACAATGCAACTAATGGAATGGAAATGGGATCCTATTGTGATCCTAAAAATGGTACCTATAATGCAATTTTAAGGGAAGTTGAGCAATTCAGTGTTTGGTTTAAACAGTAACAGTGAAGGAAGATTTGATGGAATTCTGGAAAAGACAAGTTTTGAAATTTAATTTTTGATAGTGGGAAGATGGTTGTGAATTTTTTGCAAATACGTCGTAGCGAATGTGCCACGAAAGAGAAAATGTGGCTCAGAATGGCGAATGTGGTTCTGCAACTGGAGAATGCGATTCAGAATAACGAATGCGGTTTGAAACTGGTGAATGCGATGCTAGATGTTTCAAATGCATCTCATCAGAGTGATTGTGACTTAGAATTTTTCAAATGCGGCTCATGAAAGAAATTGTGGCTCAAAATATAGCGAATGCGTTTTGACAGAGCGTTTACGTCGCAGGAAGCAATTTTTGGGAAAAAAAAAGTTTTTGCAGATTTTACCAGTTTTGTCTCAAATTTTAGCAAGTTTGATGTTCAGTTTGTTTGAAGTTTTCTGAAAACAAGTTGGCAAACACTAGGTGTTGAAAAAAATGAAAATCAACCACATTGAAGACATTGACAAAAAAAAATCCTAGGGCTGCAAGGACAGTATTCTTTTGGATCCCACGAACCGCATATCTTTAGCGAATGAATTCAGAAGCTTGGCCCCACGGGCTCCCCCTTACAGTGCACTCACTTCTCAGGGCAACCAAGCTTCCAACCTCCATGAAACTCCCATGGCAGATTGATCATTTCTACTAAGAACTGTGCAGGTGCAGGTGCCTTGGCAACGACCATTGCTGCACCAAAGAATAGAAGGTTTTTGGCTTTTTATAACAAAGGATTTAATTCGGGGACCCGTTCAGAAGGCCATGCGAGAGGCATTATCATCCCAATCTGCAAAGGTTATGCTCTGCAGGTTTTGACGCACCACAAGGGTAGTGGGGAGTCAATTGCTGGTTCCTCAGGACATTATGTAATGCTAAGATTTCCTTAACATTAAGATTTGTATACCGGTTGGGCATCGCTTGGCTTTAATGCATTACCGGTTTGAGTGTCTTTGGGGTGAGTACTTTTCCCCACCAAAGCAGGCCCAAAATCTAAGGCTTAACAAAAGTGAGCCAACATATTCATAGTTCGATCAATCTTTGCTGAAAAACAAAAAGAGAGCACATGAATATGCTAACTTACACTTGCATGTTGTTCATTTTAAATCCAAAATCAAATGTGTTAACAAACATAAAAAAGCATGGAGTTCATTTTATCCATTTGTAGTGTTTTTCAGACCAGAGGTTTATTTTAACCATTTGTAGTATTTTCTAACTAAGAGTTAATTTTAAACCCAATGAAAAGAAAGATGTAGTGTTCTTTATAACCTTATGCACTTGCGTGTTTGTTCATTTTTAACCAATGAATGAAAAAAGCAAGGTTGTAAAAAAATAAAATTAAAGTAACATCTAACTAACTCCAGCTGGACACATGCTGCAAAAAAAATAGATCAGTAACACAAAAACTCTCTAATCTAGAAAAGAAAAAAAACCAAAAGGAATTGCAAAGAAAATTTTACCAGTCGCATGCGTCGCAGCAGAACAAATGAGTCGTAAAAGAGCGGGTGTGGCGTGGGATGTCAAATGTGGCTTTTGGATAGTTGAATGCGGCTTGGTTTTTCGTATGCGTCTCTATGATTGTCGAATGCATTGCAGTAGAGGAGTTACATCACTGTGGTTTGCGAATGCAGCACAACAGATCAGTTGCGTCGCAAGCGAAGGTGAATGCAGCACAACAAAGCAGTTGCGTCGTAAGCGAAGGAAAATGCGTCATTTCATACTATTCCTGCAAATGATTAGAAAAACATACGAAAACCTGCAAAAAAATGTGTCAAAATGGGTCGGGTTCACCAATGTAATGATGGATTTCTACAAGATAGAGGTGTTAGTGTCTAATGCATGCAATATTAAATTAAATCCAAACAATCAATAGAATGCATGGGAGATAAATGAGAAAAGAAATTAAATTAGAACAAGCTCACCCATTCTTCTCTCCTCCATGGCTGATTTCCATTGCACCTCCTTAGCTTGCTGCGATGAAGAGTGTGCCCTCAGATTTTGTGTGAGTAAAATCTATACTTGACTAGTCTGAAGCAAAACTTTGAAGGATTTCTTAAATATTGTTGCACAAAAAAATTAATTCTAGAATGCAAGTAGCTAAGATGACAAATGCAAAAGATATTAAGTGATAAGATTAAGAGATAATAATAAGAGATGTCGAAAATGAGAACAAGATTGTCATTTTATAAAAAATGCAATCTTGAACAAACAGATGAGATGAGAGATCGAGAAAATGCCCTAGAATCAAAGGTCAAGATTTAAAATCGCAACTCTCAATTAGGGTTAGGGTAAAATTCTCAAATGTGTGAACAAGATTTAATTTAGGAAAATTAAATTAATGATGGAGAATATACGTGACAGTGAGATGAAATTAGTAAAAATCAAAAGATAAGAAGATGAGATAAAAAGTAATTGATTTAAAATTAATTACTAAAAGAAGAATTAGTTAACTATGTGAAGTCATTTTTTCAAATAAATTATTTTATTTAAAAAGAGGGAAATGTCACATAAGGCAATTAAATAATTAGGAATAATTATTTAATTTAGTGACATATTAAATAAATATATTAAAATATATTTATTTAATAATCAGGAGGACATTAATGATAAAGTTCAATTAAATAAATTGAGGACTTTATTTAATTATGAGAAGACTTTGATAATTAGTGACACATTTAAATAAATAAATAAGATTTATTTATTTAATAATCATGAAGAATAGAAAATCATGAATTAATTAAATAATTATGAATTATTTAATTAATAGTTGAAGGTGGGTTAGAAACATAATTAAAATGTCATAATTATGCTAGGATGAAAAGTGGAAAAATAGTGCTTGCAGACTTTGGTCATTTTTATGTGTCTATGTTTTCCCCTATTTGTCATAATGCAGTTTATCGTGTTATGGAAAAGAAAACAAGTCCAGAGTATGCCCTAGCAAAGGTATGGAGTGCCTATGCCCCCTCGGGAACATTTTTGAATTTCGACCCGGGGTCAGAAAAATTTGGAAAGTGTCCCGATTAAACAATTTAATGACAGGAGACACAAGGGTGTGATCGGATTCGGCAATGAAGGACGCTAAGATAGCCAAAATTCTTGAGAAAGACGGTCAAATGAGCCTCTAGTACAAACCTACTAGGTAAAAACCCTAATTTTCAACCTATAAATAGGTTGAAAAAGCAAAACCAAGTGTCATTTGCTCATTTGATATATAAAATTTTCAGAGATCCGAGCCTAAAATGACATGGTGATTCCTACGAGAGACCACCGTCGATACCATGTGCGGACCTTCCGATGACCCGAGGGCACAGAGGCACCGGTAAGTACCCCATCCCACCTATAAATTTTTGAATTTTATGCATTTATGACTGCTTGTGGGGGGTTAAACAATTGCGTTGCGATGCAAATGCCATCGCGTAAGCCACAAGTGACTTCACGTTTGACTCATTCTTTTGTGTTGTGATGCAAGTACGCCAGGTAGTTAGGTTTTGTCAAAGTTCGCATTTGATAGGGCTAATGACGTAAACATCAAAATGCGACGCAAGTGCCACTTTTCGTGACACAACTACAATGTTGCTATGTAATTGACATGTCAAATGACACAAGTTCCATACTGCGATGCAATTGTTTTTTGTGCGACGCAAACGTTGTGAGACTGCACAATTGCTAGATAGGGCAACACATTTTCCATATTATGATGCAACTGCCAGGTGAAAAACCGCAAGTGATGAACCGTGACGCATTTGTAGTCAACGCGACGCAATTACCGTTGATCAAAGTTGACCAGTGTTGACTTTGTGCCCACTTTAGTTTTAGATGTACTTTGATTCCCCAAGAGTAATAATATGTCAATAATGTTGACCCATGAGCGCTAACTCGTGTTTCTGTATGTGCAGAGGCGATTAGTGTCGATATACACATGTGAGTTTAGACTAGTGATGCATGCCTTTAGGGATTGTCTAAGCAATAGAGAGAGATAGCGCCTGATGACACTTGGGTTATACCATGTCACTTTCATGCCCATTATTCGGGTGAACAGGGGTTTGTTGACAAAATTATGCGAGAGGTGGCATTCACTGACATGCTCTTTGCATCTTCCTACCAAAGAGGCGACAGTTACCCTAGACGATGTCTACCGCATTCTTCACATCCCTATCAGTGGGGAGAGAGTTGTATATGACCTGCACCGAGGGCGACAGGCCCTATTAGAGATGTATGAGGATGCTGGTGGTGCCGGGATGGGTATTGATGGTTATGAGATTGGTTGGGATGTTGTAGCCAACCATTTTCCACAGTGGGATGTCATGCTTATGACACTTATCGTTGGAGTTCTGATACCGGATCGTTGAGGACATGGCTTTTCGATAGGATGGGGTGAGGTACTAGTCCATATGCAGAGTCAAAGGACAGTTTTTTCTTGGGGGCCCTGCTTGTTGGCCATGTTATACCATCATCTCCATGAGGTAGTCTATCATCAAGGTCAGAGTATCAGCTGTAGGACTACTCTCCTTATGATATGGGCCTGGGAGCGTATTCCCATTTTTCGGCCACCAGTACAGATGCAGCGGTTGGGCGATGGGATGCCATATGTCTATCTGTATGCAGCTTCAGTTAGTTAGACTCATGTGGGGGATACTGGTTATTGGTGGCATCCAATTGACACCATGATCAGTTTTGTCTGGAGGCCTTACAAAGATTGCGATCAGTGGCCAAATGAGGATGGTCACTTGTCACTGTGTAGATAGTTCAGATACCTGATCAGTCGTACAGTGCAAATTCAATGTATCATAGAGATGTACCTACCCCAGCGTGTACTACGATAGTTTGGGGAGTAGCAGGATGTGCCAATAAGCACCGCAGAGTATGCATGGTCTTCTAGAGAGACCATATGGGGGTCGCCTATAGCAATGATAGTGGTCGAGCAGTAGATAGATGGTCTTGTTGCACTTCAATGGATGTGGAGGGGAGGTCCAATAGATGCAGGGACATCTGTCGAGTTCGATGCCTGGTGGCAGATTCCAAGGCCTATCCCATTGACAGATCTAGATGGTTTGCCTACTATGGATCAAAGATCAATTATTCCACGGGTACAGAGGAGAGGTCGGGGTGGCAGGGATGGAGGTAGAGATGGTAGAGGGGTCGGGGGGAGAGATGGAGGCAAGGGAGAAAGAGGCAAGGGAGACAGAGGTAGAGGAGACGGGGATGATGGGGGTGGTGGGGGAGGAGGGGATGGAGGGGATGGGAGGGGTTTTAGGAGGAGGAGGGATGACAGAGGGTGGAGGCAGCCCAAGAGAGTCGGGAGGAGAGTGGGTAGTGCACCATTGTCACCCATTCGAGAGGAGGGTGAGGAGGAGCTGCCAGCTGAGCAAGAGGCAGGAGAGGAGCTTAGTGGGCGTGAGGAGGAGGCAGAGGTGAGGGTTGAGGAGGTGGTCAGGGGTGGAGAGGAGGTGGAGATGCCTACAGAGGAGGATCCATTTGTTGGAGGAAAGCCTCTTGATATTGATGTGGAGGAGATCCTAGTAGAGGAGAGGGCTGAGGAGAGAGATGAGGAGGAGAAGGAGGATGAGATAGACCAGAGACTGCGGGAGCGGATGATCACCGGGGATGAGGAGGGTGATAGATCACTGATTTTTCCTGCAGATGCCACTATTGATCAGAGGATCATAGATCTTCAGAGCAGACTCGATGCAGCCTTGTCTTAGAACAAGGCCTTGGTAGTAGAGTTAGAGGTCACCAGAGTAGAGAGAGATCAGGCCATTATTCGACGATAGGAGGCAAACCGATGGGTTACTGAGTTTGCCAAGTTGTGTGCAGGACCGACAGGGGATATGGCTAGGGAGCTAGCAAGGATGGAAGAGTAGGGGGCGGTACAGGTTGTTATATGAGCAGGTTGTTCCTCCAGAGAGACGGGACCCAGGGTTGTCCCGATCCTATAACAGGACAAGCAACGGTAGCTGAACCCGTAGTAGTAGTAGTCATACAAGTGTTGGGGGGTCCGTTGCATTAGGTCAGTCATCAATCCACAGGTCACACAGCTCCCATAGGCATTCATTAGGCCATAGCCATAGATCAGAGCATGGGCACCAATCAGTGTCATCAGGACACCAAATAGAGCAGAGTCAACCTCATGTTACTGAGGCCTCGGGATCTTAGAGTCAGACTCAAGACAATACGCCCATCCAGGTCACCTTCCACGTGGTTCGTCAACCAAAGCTACCTCATAGTTCACCTCCATGGGATAGAGGAGGGACATCATAGGACTTGTTTTTAGACACTTTCATATTTTGATATTCAAGCCTGCGAGCTCCATTTTTGGGATATCATATGACTCTATCCTATGACATTAGATTTTTGAGATTATATATGTGATGTAGTTTTTGATGTGGCCTATATGATTCTATGTGTTAAAGTCTTTTATGCTTTACTAGATGTTATGTGATGCTATGAGATGTATGGATGTTATGCTTATGCTTATGAATGCAATTATGCATGTGGTTATGTATGTATGCATTGTGTAATGTGATGATGATGTGATTCTTATATGCTAATGCAAATGTTATTAATGATGCCTACATGTTGATGCAAATGATGGTTTTATGATGTGAGATGGATGGATGTAAATGATGGCATTATGCCATGTGAATTATGATATTGATATATGGAGATGTGAGATGTGAATATGAAATTCTCGTGCAATCATGTATGAAACTTCTGTGATATCATCAGAGAATGAGAGAAGAGAAGACGAAGATAGATGTTAGTGCGAAGAAAGATATACATGTTAGTGCGGAAACAAAAATCCTTCAAAGCTTTTCTATAGTGCTATCCTAGTTGTTGCTCTCAATCATCATTGGATGAAAATATCATGATGACCGACAAACACTATGATATGACATAGATCAATAGTGTGCAAGGTCGAACCGTCACGTAGATCAATAGTCTTAGACAATGATGATCATAACTCATACAAGGAACACAATTGCCCCTAGTCACTTTGTCATGACCAACAGCTAGAAAAACCAAATGAATCATGAGACGTCGCTGCTTCTTTAAATCCTGGCGTTAGGACATCCTTGAGAAACTAGCCCAATGATAGTCAAAAATAGACAAGAAAATCATCGTATACATTGTTGCTTCTCTAAATCCTAAAGTCAGGATATTCCAGAGAAAGCAATAGTAGAGTGATTACAAGAAGACAAGGAGAATCAACATGATATGTCATGGTTCCTAAGACATAAGGAACTAATATCATGATAATCATCAAAAAGACAAATAAAGTTTGCCAAGTGTTTGCCAAGTGTTTTAATGTCAAGTGTTGCCAAATGTCGAGTGATATCAAATTCAGGAAGGACACATCCTGAATGACGTTGATATCTAGGAGAATCCATCAAAATACCAGATGATGATGACAATGCTTAGGAAGGACACATCCACAAGCATAAAGAAATGACAAGAGTTGCTTTTCAGAAGGACACATCTGAAGAAGAACCCAAAATTATGCCATGGTAAATTGTCTTGATAGAATTTGATTACATGTCATTGCTGACATGTTGAATTGACCGAAAGTGTTGATGAAATAGATTGTTGATAGACTGACTATTCGGGATTGACAGAATATTTTCTCAATTCGAAGATAGTTGGACGTGTGTGAAAATGTTGTGCCATGAACCCTAATGGACTGACCTAGTGTGGCCTTGGGGGCTCATTGATTGATGGCCTTGCCTACGTCGTGCACTCAGAGACCTCATAGTTCGACATGACCAATGACCTTGTCCAAAGGATAGAAGTTTGAATCATGATTTTATTTTGACAAACCTAGAAAGACTGACCTAATGTCTTGGGGATTCAAAGATGAATCTTGCCTACATAGAAAATGCACAGAGACAACGTATTTCAATCCTGGACAAAAGATTGATTGGCATGACTGATTAAATTGACTAAATAGACATTGAATTTTGGCTCTGTTTTTGGATTTTCTCAGGACATTTTCATATTTTTAGGATTTTTTAGGACTTTTTCAGATTTTTCTGATTTTTTTGAGGACTTTTTCATATTTTTAAGTCTTGTTTTTCAGGAATTTTTTAGGATATAGGATCATGTGCGACACCCACTGCAGTTATACGATAAAGGTCTTGCCCCAAGATAGATCGAGGATTACTCGAGTCCAATGATCTGGAGATAGGCAGACACAAGGTAAAAGGCAAGGATATGCAAGGGATGATTCAACCAAATGCTAACCATGGCCGGAATTGACAGGACTTAGGACGGATTTCGTGAATGTTCCAGGTTGTTGCAATTATGGGAATTGGATAAAGGTCGATTGGAGTAACAGTAGATGGCGAAGCAATGATGGACTATGCATGGCGACTGTTTGTCAGGTTTTCACCATGGTATTTATCCAAAGCGCCTGTTTGCCAAGTTTTCACTATTGGATGAATTTATTTATTTTTACTGTTTTTGTCATTTTTTAAATTTTTTTGGTGTCACCAAGATGCCTGTTTGTGAGGTTTTCATCAAGGGAAATTTTTTTCTTTATTTTTCAATTTTTTATTTTTTTAGTATTTTTAGGTTTTTAGCCAAGCTCTCTGATGCTATGTGTAGAACTTTTACAGATGTAAGTTGTTGATGGGTTATGTCAATTTTTCTCCATCAGGTGTGGCCAACTAATAAGCTCTGGAACCAAATGTGGCAATAATAATATAAGGACCGAGCCAATTAGCCTCAAACTTACTAGGATTTTTACGGTCCGCTTGATTTCTTGGGTTTTGTATGAGGACCAAGTCACCGATTTCAAATTTTCTCACCATTACTCTTTTGTTATAGCTTCGGTAGAGACAATTTTGATATGCCTGCAAATGATTTAAGGCATTTTGTCATCTTTCTTGTAAAATTTCTAGCTCATGTAGGCGAGATTGTCTATACTCTTCATCATCAATCATTCCTTTCAAGGAGACTCGGAGAGAAGGAATTTCGACCTCGATGGGCAATATGGCCTCAGATCCGTAAACCAGGGAAAATGGAGTGGATCCAGTGGGGGTACAAATGCTGGTACGATAGGCCCATAAAGTAGGATTAAGTTGTAGGTGCCAATCTCGGCCAGCGTCGTTGATGGTCTTCTTAAGAATGCGAAGAATTATTTTATTTGAAGCCTCATATTGGTCGTTACCTTGTGGGTAATATGGGGTGGAGAAATGATGTTGGATGTGGAATCGCTCACAGAGTTCACGAACGTCCTAATTTTTGAATGGACTACTGTTATCTGTGATGATGGATTGTGGGACACCATACCGGAAGATGATGTAATTTAGGATTAACTTGGATATTTGCTTACCGGTGATGTAAGTGAGAGGGACAACTTCAATCCACTTAGTAAAGTACTCAGTGGCGGTGATTATGAATTTATGGTCGTTAGAGGAGGATGGATGGATCTTGCCCATGAGGTCGAGTCCCCATTGTGTGAAAGGCCATGGAGAATTGATCGGTCTCAGTTCCTATGTAGGTGCATGAATTAGGTCACTATGCATCAGACATTTTCGACATGTTCTAACAAACTAAAGAGCACCATTTTCTAATGTCGGCCAATAGTATCCAAGTCTGGTGACTTTCCTAGCTAACGTTGGACCACTCGAATGAGATCCGCAGATATCCTCATGTACTTCTCATAAAGTTGTTTGGGCTTCATCAGTGTCAAGACAGCAAAGAAGGGTGTTATCAAAGCCACGGTGGTATAGGGTGTCACTGACGATGGTGTGTCAGGCGGCTTTTCGGATAAAGGACTTTCTTTGGTTGTTGGAAAATTTGGGTGGTAGGGTTTGGGACTTAAGATAATCATAGATGTCTTGGTACCAAGGTGAACTAGGACCAACAATCTCACAAACCATTTCTAAGTCTGGGATGTCATATGTCGGCATCAATAACTATTCCACTAAGAATTCAAATTGAGACACATTTTTAGGGATGTCTAAGAGAGATCCAATAGTAGCCATTGCATTGGCTGCCTTATTTTGTATCCTTGGGATTTGTTCAAAAGAAATCATTTGAAATATGTCAGGAAATTATCCACAATTCATTTGTAGGGAAGCAACTTCTCATCTTTTGTTTCATAATCATCATTCACTTAGTTGATGACTAACTGAGAATCCCCGAATACGAGCAATGTCTGAATTTTCCATTTAATTGTGATCTTGAGTCCTATGACCAGTGCTTCGTACTCTGCAATGTTATTAGTACAAGGGAAGGTGATCTAAAATGACTTAGGAATTAAATCCCCTTGTGGCATGATGAACAAGATGCCAGCTCCTAAGCCATGACCAGTGTGTGACCCGTCGAAATATAGCTTCCATGATAATGCAGGTTCTGCATGAAAGATAGACTCATCAGGAAAATCAACTACCAGTGGATGAGTAGCCTAGATGGGTGCATCCACAAGCTGATCTGCTATTACCTGCCCTTTTATTGCCTTGCGCTCAACATATTGTATGTCATATTCGCTCAATATCATGACCCACTTTGCTAAATGGCCTGTTAATGCTGCCCGACTTAGGAGATACTTTAGTGGATCAATCTTGGCTACTAGGTGTGTTTGGTGGCTCAACATGTAATGTCTTAGTTTTTGTGCCACAAAGACAACTTCAAGGCATGCACGTTCAATGGCTATATAGTTCAACTCGTATCCTATCAGTGTGCGACTGATGTAATATATGGCTCTCTCTTTTTCCTCATTATCATTTTGTGCCAATAATGCACCCAGTGCATTTGTAGTTGTGGAGACATACATGATCAATGACTTTCCTTCAATAGGTGGCATCAAGACTGGTGGTGTCAATAGATATTCTTTAATTTTTTTGAAGATTGTGTGGCATTTGTCTGTCCATACAAAAGGAATAATTTTGCGTAACCGATATTGAAATGGCTCACTTGTCTGCCAATTGCATGATGAAATGATGGATGAACTGCAGTCTACCCAAAAGTGTTATCAACTAGCTGATTCCTTTTGGTGGAGGCATGTCGAGAATTGCTTTCACTTTTGTGGGATCAACCTCAATGCCTCATCATGAAACTATGTATCCCAAAAGCTTGCCTGAAGTGACTCCAAAGACACATTTTTTGGGGTTCAAACAAACCTTATAATCGTCGAGCCGTCAAAAAATTTTGTCCAGGACTTTGAGATGATCTTTCCGTGTCAAAGATTTTGCCTATAGGTCATCCACATAATCTTCCATTAGGATATGCATCATGTCATGAAAGATTGTTGTCATAGCTCTTTGGTATGTGGTGTCGATATTCTTTAAGCCAAAAGGCATGACATTCCAACAGTATGTTCCCCATGGGCAGGTGAACGCCATTTTTTGCTGATCCTCTGTTGCAATTCGGATTTGGTTGTATCCTGAGAAACCATCCCTGAGAGATAGCATCTCGTACCCTGCTATGAGATCAACAATCATTTCTATATTTGGTAAGGGGAAATCATCCTTTGGGAAAGCCTTATTCAAATATTTAAAATCCGTGCAAATAAAGATTTGTCCATTTGGATTTATGACCAGGACAATGTTGGATATCCAATCAGCATAATCTATTGATCTTATGAACCCAACATCCAGTAAACTTTTTAGTTCAACTTTTACAAGTAGTGCAATTTGTGGATGAATTTTGTGCAACTTTTGTTTAACTGGCTTGATTCCTAGGATTAGAGGAAGATGATGCAAAACCAATTCTGGATTAAGGCCTGGCATGTCAGCATATGACCATGCGAAGTTAACTTTCCTGTCTGTGAAGAATTGTTGAAATTCAGGTTTTTCTTCCTCTGACAATGATGCGGCCAAGAGAACCATTTTGGGATTCTCTAGTGTGGCTATGTTAACTTCCATTATGTCTTCGATAAGCATAGCTAGATTTTCCTATGTGATGGGAGGAAATTCCAATCCTCCATCCTTCGACGCCTCAGAGAGTTTTTCACCTTCGGATACATCCTTTGTTTTTACTATTTTGCTGTCAAAAGGTGCCTTACGGGTTTTCACCTAAAGACATTTCTTTTTTTGTTTTATTCTTTGTATTTTTGCGACAGGAGGATTGTACAGTCTCCCCGAAGTAAGTTGCACAATCTAGATCAATGGAAAATCCTATTTTGTGATCACCCCATGGTATGCCTTCTCGGAGCCCCATGAATTCTGCAATTGCCTCATCATTCTGAAAGATGTCCATCACTGGTGGTTCTTGTTGGTCCCATTCAATCAGTTGTGGGTAAACAAGGGGAATCCCATCATCAGTGTTGGTAAAAGATGGGGAAGATGCGGAAAGTGTGCAAATTGAAGCCTCAAGTGTGAAGGGAAAGTTGTCAATTTCAACTTTCGTGTCAGATGCAATTGATGGACCATATTCAGAGTTAGATGAGTCAAATTCAAAGTCATAATAGGGGATAAAATTATCAACATCATGACTAGTGGTTGGTATTTCAGAAGCATGCATAGTAGGTACAGACACGTTAGGTTCTTGGGTGGGCTCAGGAATGGGGTGGGATGATTTAGGTGTTGCCAACGACACCTTATGTTCTTCTGGATCCCAAGGAATGCTTACCCATTCCTTATTTTTGGAATCTCGGTCAATAGGGTCAATGTTGTACTCTTGTCAAAAAATTTCTTCGAAGGGGAGTTGACCAGGGTCTAGGAATAGTTCATCAATATCATATTCACTTAGGGTTTTCTCAGATCCCCATTCCCATTCATTAGAGTCAGTTTCGGTAAGGGATTCTTTGCGTGTCTCAACACTTTATGTAGTTGTTATGCCCTCACTTGAAAGTTCATAGGTACGTAGATCGCCAGTTCTGAGTTGGTCAAACCCTAGCCCTATGTACCTTGGTCTTGCATTTATGATAACAAGTTCCCTCCTTCCATTGTTGGCCTTTCCAAGACCACTTGTGCCATCAAAACCTAGTGCCTTGCATATATCATAGCCTTTTCCATAGAGATGCACTGGTAGTGGAGGTAACTCTTCTAGGTTTTTGTAGATCCAGCTCGCTATGTCGACAATGACTTCATTACCCATATCGCCCCATAGTGTGAAAACACTTTTTGGTGGAACCTTGAAAGTTGTTTTGGGCTCGACTGCGAAACACGGTCTACCATAGACTTTAGGTGGCTTAGGTATTGTGGTGATACAATAAGCTGTATTCAATTTGAATTCTCCACAGCCAAGGTCCTGGATCTAAAAGTCTTTACTTGGTATGGAGGCCGGGGAAGATGTTGTGGAAAAAGTTGATGGAATGGATGATTTTGTGAGTGCAGATGGGTCAATATATTTGGAAGAGGTGGAAGTTGAGGCTTCTCAATTGATGGGTACCTGGTGCTCAGCAGTGGCTCGCAGATTGGTACAGTATTGAAATGGATTGGGATCTCCTGGGATAGTGATTTCCGTACCATCAAAAGGGAATTTCAGGCATTGGTGGTATGTGGATGGAATGGCCTTGAGAGCATGAATCCAGGGGCGACCAAGTAGGATATTGTAATATATGTCACAATCCAGGACTTGGCATGTTGTATCTATGATAATTGGTCCAACTCGGAGTGGAATTGTAATGATGCCTTTAGAAGCGTGTTCTTCATCATCGTATGCCTTGATGACAATGCTCTTGGTAGCATCTACACATTCATCAAAGAAGCCAAGAGCTTTAACCAATTTTAAAGAGCAGATGTTCAATCCTGCTCCACCATCTACCAAGACTCGTCTAACCTTATGTTTGTGGACAAAAACCTCGATATGAAGGGCATCATTATGAGATGGTTTGGGCGAGGAATAGTCACTGTCCTAAAAGGTAATGTGATGAGGTGAATTCAAATATCTGACCATAGTTTCAAAGTGGTTGACATCAATGTTGGTTGGGACGGATGATTCTTGCAGGACTTTATCCAAGATGGCCTTATTTGCAAGTGAGACACGGAGCAGTTCGAGAATGGATATTTGAGCGGGTGTTTTATTCAATTGCTCAATAAGGTTGAACTCTAGTTTAGGGTTTGACTATCTAGCGGATGGACTAGGTATGGTGATTTTAGGCTGACGTGTAGAAGGACCTGGGATAGTGACATTGCATTTCAGGGCCTTTTTAATGGTAATGGTATTAACACACTTATCTTCATCAGCACTGCGAAGATTGTTAATAATGGTACCATCGAGATAATTGTAGGCAAGATGGAAGGTTATTGGCTTGATTATTGTTATTCTTTGTGCCAAATGAGGAAGGTTTACCACAATCCTGCAGTGGGTTCTTGTGGATAGTATGATCCACATTAGATGTAAATGATTGACCGCTTAAGTCAATGGTGTGGTTCTCAATAAGGTCTTGTACCAGATTTTGCAATTGACGACAAGAGGAGGTTTTGTGCCCTTTGGCATGATGGTAATCACAAAATGCGCTATCATCCCACCATGATGGCTTGAACTAACCAGGGTCATACGATTTAGGTTCTTCCAGCGTTATGACTCTGTTTTGGAGAAGTTTCTTCAAGACAATTTCAATAGGTTCACACAAAGGGGTGTATGTGCATTTTTGGAATTGTCGCAGTTGACGTAGCTGCTTTTGATTAGCTTGAGAAGGAATTCTTTGAATAGCATTGGTAGTTGGTGTTGGTGTAGTTATAGGTGCATTTTGATTTTTCACTCCTTTGATGGTGAGTACATGGCCTATTGCATTGACGGTTTTTGCATCGACCACACCGTCATTAGTGATGTGTTTGTTCTTAACCCAGTATTTGGTTTTGTCATTGGAGGTACTTGGGTTATTATTTGTGGTGGTGTTGATAGTTTTGCCACCATATTTTAATTCACCTTTGGCAATCAAGGTTGTCTCACGTTGAACACCCTTTTCAACAAGGTCAACAAAGGTGGTGCAACAATCGACTTGTAAGCCATACCTTAGTGGTCCTAGGAGAGTTTGTAAAAACATGGTGACTTTATCCTTTTTAGGTATTTCTATCAGACATTTGCTTGCTAAGGTTCTCCATCTTTGAAAAAAAGGGATAAAAGTCTCTCCTGCATCCTCTTGGGTAAGTCTGCATAAGGAGGCAATGTCGATATCCATGTCAATGTTATAGGCATAGTTTTCAACAAACTTGTTTGCCAATTCATTCCATGTTTTGATTCCTTAAGGCAATAGTAAGAACCATTCCAGTGCATGACGTACGAGACTTCTAGAAAAAAGTCTCAGGAGATATGTTTGATCATATGCAATGTCCATGCAACTAGTGGTGAATTCTCTTATCTGTTCACTAGGGTTTGTTTTTCCATTGTATTTTGGAAAATGAGGTACCACATATCCATGAGGAAAGGGTGGCATATACAAGGTTGTTTCGAATGGATATGGACACAATTCATGTGACATGTAAGACTTTTTGTTGGATCGTTGCAAGGTCTCCACTTGTGTTTGAAGAGTAGCGAGTTAGAGTGTGAGTGCTTCCACAATTGGGTTGTTGGTAGCATCACACATGTTGGTGATAGTGATGGCTTGAGTTCCCACCTGTTGTGATGAGATGTGTTGATTTGGAATTGGTTGTCAATGAGCAAAATGAGTGTTTTGATTATGCGATTGTTGGAAATGAGTGTTTTGATGAGGGATATGTTGTTGTGTATGGACTTGAGAGGCATAAGTGGGGATTTCAGATCCTGCCATGTTGGATTGAATTTGAGGGCCTTGTTGATTTTGAGCCTGTTGATGCCCAAACGAAGTGAAGGATTGAGCGCCTTGATTGCCTTGCCCAAATAAGAAATTGTGGCCATGAGGAATGTTGGTGTTTTGGTTCACAGGAATGTTGGTATTAACCTGTGAGGGATTAGGTTGGGTGCCTTGAATGACAACTCTTCATTTATTTCTCCCAAAAGGGTTGGATGAGTTGGTTGCCATAGCATTTGAAGAACCTAATAACAAGTTTGCTAATGTACTCATGGAACTAGATGAAGTTCCAAAGAGTGTTGATGTGGTTACACCCATTGTTTTTGAAGGGATGGTGGATGTTTGTTGGGGGATGGATTGTGATGTGGTGTTGATTTGGGTATATGATCCCCCAATAGATGTTGTGTTGGTTATGGTGGTAGTATGACCAAGGGAGGTAACATTGATGGTGTTGATGATATTTTGTGAAGAATCTCCCATGGAAGGATTGTTTGATGGGGGATTGGGGGATGTTGCTCTAAAAGTGTTAAGATCAAATTCCTTTGGTAACTTAGCCCCTTGGTAAAGGAGCATAGCTAGGAATCTGGAGGAGTCATTTAAGACTACTTCTTCCACAAAAGCAGCAACTTTTGGGTGTTGGGCAGTAGCTAATATGTCTTATTCAAACACTTCTCCATTTGAGTCTCTATAGACAAATTGTTCAAAAAGATCTTGTGGAGAGGGTGGGATGTTCATCTCACTAAAAGGATTGATATTGGAATTTCCCATGTTATAAGATGGATTGTTCATGTCATTAGGGAAGGAATCCATGCCAGTTTTGAAACCAAGAAAGTTGGTGTCTTGTCCAAAGGAATCCATGAGTCTTTTCTTTTTCTATAATCTAGTTTCAACCATAAAAATTTTTCTCAACTTTGGGATGATGGGGGACAATGATCTAAATATGACTATGTTTTTGGGTTTTTTTGGAATTTTAGGAATTGTATGAAATGCAAATGGTGTGACACTAAAATGGAGATGCTAAATGGTATGCAACTAAAGGAGCCTAAGATGTACTCACTATTGAGAAATCTAAGGAGATGACTACTTGAGCAAACCAAGTGTTGGAAATGCTTCAGGTTTGGAAAATCAATGGACCATAAAAGGACTAAAAGAGGACAAAGTGAAGTTTCCACACTAGACTATTGAGTGGGAAAGAATTCACAAAATATTTGACTAAATGACAAAGGGTGACTAGGTCCAATGATAACCTACTATTGAATGCAAAGTTTTGACAATGGATGTTAAGAGTCTACTCCTAAAATCTGCAAAAATAAGTGTCTAAGGAGATGGTAGAGTTAACAATGCAACTAATGGAATGGAAATGGGATCCTATTGTGATCCTAAAAATGGTACCTATAATGCAATGTTTAAGGGAAGTTGAGCAATTCAGTGTTTGGTTTAAACAGTAACAGTGAAGGAAGATTTGATGGAATTCTAGAAAAGACAAGTTTTGGACTTTAATCACAGTGAATGCAGCATGATAGAGCAAATGCAGCTCAGAATGGCAAATGCGATTCTGGAATTGGCGAATGCGATTCAGAATAGCGAATGTGGTTTGAAACTGGCGAATGCAGCTCGGAATGGCGAATGTGATGCGAGATGTTTCAAATGTGGCTCATCAGACTGATTGTGACTCAGAATATTTCAAATGCATCTCATCAGAGTGATTGCGGCTCAAAATATAGCGGATGCATTTTGACAGAGCGTTTGCGTTGCAGGAAGCAATTTTTGGGAAAAAAAAAGTTTTTTGCAGATTTTACTAGTTTTGTCTCAGATTTTAGCAAGTTTGATGTTCAGTTTGTTTGAAGTTTTCTGAAAACAAGTTGGCAAACACTTGGTGTTGTAAAAAATGAAAATCAACCACATTGAAGACATTGACAAAAAAAAATCCTAGGGCTGCAAGGACAATATTCTTTTGGATCCCACGAACCGCATATCTTTAGCGAATGAATTCAGAAGCTTGGCCCCATGAGCTCCCCCTTATAGTGCACTCACTTCTTAGGGAAACGAAGCTTCCAACCTCCATGAAACTCCAATGGCAGATTTATCATTTCTACTAAGAACTGCGCGTGCCTTGGCAATGACCATTGCTGCACCAAAGAATAGAAGGTTTTTGGCTTTTTATAACAAAGGATTTAATTCAGGCACCTGATGCGAGATGAATTATCATCCCAATATGCAGAGGTTACGCTTTGTAGGTTTTGACGCACCACAAGGGTACTGGAGAGTCAATTGTTGGTCTGCAGGAGCTTCCGTAATGCTAAGCTTTCCTTAACATTAAGATTTGTATACCGATTGGGCGTCGCTTGGCTTTAACGCATTACCAGATTGAGTCGCTTTGGGGTGAGTACTTTTTCCCACCAAAGTAGGCCCAAAATCTAAGGCTTAACAAAAGTGAGCCAACATATTCATAGCTCAATCAATCTTTGCTGAAAAAAAAAGAGAGAGCACATGAATATTATAACTCACACTCATATGTTGTTCATTTTAAATCCAAAATCAAATGTGTTGACAAACATAAAAAAGCATGGAGTTCATTTTATCCATTTGTAGTGTTTTTCAGACAAGGGGTTTATTTTAACCATTTGTAGTATTTTCTAACTAAGAGTTAATTTTAAACCGAATGAAAAGAAAGATGTAGTATTCTTTTTAACCTTATGCACTTGTGTGTTTGTTCATTTTTAACCAATGAATGAAAAATGAAAGGTTGTAAAAAATACAATTAAAGTAACATCTAACTAACTCCAGCTAGACACATGCTGCAAAACAAATAGATCGGTAACACAAAAAATCTCTAATCTACAAAAAATAAAGATGAAAAATTAAAAAAAACCGAAAGGAATTGCAAAGAAAATTTTACCAGTCGCATGCGTCGCAGGAGAGCGAATGCGTCACAGCAGAGTGGTTGCGGCGTGAGATGTCAAATGCGGATTTTGGATAGTCGAATGTGGCTTGGTTTGTCGTATGTGTCTCTATGGTTGTCGAATACGTTGCAGTAGAGCAGTTGTGTTGTTGTAGTTTGTGAATGTAGCACAGCAGATCAATTATGTCACAAGCGAAGGTGAATGCAGTGCAGCAGAGCAGTTGCGTCACAAGGGAAGGCGAATGCGTCATTTCGTACCTGTTCCTGCAAATTAATAGAAAAACATACGAAAACCTGCAAAAAATGTGTCAAAATGGGTCGGGTTCACCAATGTAATGATGGATTTCTACAAGATAGAGGTGTTAGTGTCTAATACATGCAATATTAAATTAAATCTAAATAATCAATAGAATGCATGGGAGATAAACGAGAAAAGAAATTAAATTAGAACAAGCTCACCCATTCTTCTCTCCTCCATGGCTGATTTCCATTGCACCTCCTAAGCTTGTTGTGATGAAGAGTGTGCCCTCAGATTTTGTGTGAGAAAACTCTATACTTGACTAGTCCTAAGCAAAACTTTTAAGGATTTTTTAAATATTGTTGCACAAAAAAATTAATTCTAGAATGCAAGTAGCTAAGATGACAAATGCAAAAGATATTAAGTGATAAGATTAAGAGATAATAATAAGAGATTTCTAAAATGAGAACAAGATTGTCTTTTTATAGAAAATGCAATCTTGAACGGACGAATGAGATGAGAGATTGGGAAAATGCCCTAGAATCAAAGGTCAAGATTCAAAATGGAAACTCTCAATTAAGGTTAGGCTAAAATTCTCAAATGTGTGGACAATATTTAATTGAGGAAATTAAATCAATGATGGAGAATAAACGTGACAGTGAGATGGAATTAATAAAAATCAAAAGATAAGAAGATGAGATTTTTAGAAAATCAGTAATTTAGCAATTACTTGATTTGTAGAAGAATATTTCCATTTTGAATTAAAATTAATTCAAAATATGGATTTTGTGAGATAAAAATAAATCAAGATTTAAAATTAATTACTAAAAGAAGAATTAGTTAACTATGTGAAGTCATTTTTTTAAATAAATTATTTTATTTAAAAAGAGGGATATGTCACATAAGGCAATTAAATAATTAGGAATAATTATTTAATTTAGAAGAGGTAAGTTAATTAATTAAATAAATTAATGTATCTATTTAATTAAAAGAGGATTTAGGAATTAGTGACATATTAAATAAATATATTAAAATATATTTATTTAATAATCAGGAGGACATTAATGATAAATATCAATTAAATAAATTGAGGACTTTATTTAATTATGAGAAGACTTTGATAATTAGTGACGCATTTAAAAAAATAAATAAGATTTATTTATTTAATAATCATGAAGAATAGAAAATCATGAATTAATTAAATAATTATGAATTATTTAATTAATAGTTGAAGGTGGGTTAGAAACATAATTAAAATATCATAATTATGCTAGGACGAAAAGTGGTAAAATAGTGCTTGCAAGCCTTGGTCATTTTTATGTGTCTACAGGCAATAGGCACCATTCATAGAAGGGTTAATCACTATCTACCTTGCATCCCCCTTTCCTACATGCTTGTGTCTCCATCATCTGATCCTCATATCCTATCCTCGCATCCTATCACATCTACTATCCATCGACCTCTTACCATCTTCTGCTTGGTGTATTTTGATTGAGCATTAGATGGTTAAGATTTTCTATCTTGAATATTGAGCTTTTTTATCACCTGTATATGGTATCATGTTGTTGGTCTCGCATCCCCATCTAGGGTCCTCCATCGCGTCTCTTATCATTGGCTCTCATATCATCTTTAGTCCTTTTTGTCGAACTACGTTACCTCTACACTTTCAAATAGGCAAGGCCATCTTTCATGAGCCCTTGAGGATTTAGTCTATCCTTTTTTGTTGATCCTCATCATCCATCTGAGTCTTCATCATCCTCTTTCTGCTTTATCCATTGTCGATCGCCAGTCTTTTATCGAACTACAAGGTCTCTACACTTTCACGTAGGCAAGGTTAATCTTTTGATCAGCCCCCAAGACCCTAGGTTTGTCCTTAGGATGTGTCTTGGTTTTGTGTCATTTCATCAAGAGTGTCCTTATCCAGCTAGTTCCTAAAAAGAAAATCCACTGGTACTATGAGATTCAATTCATTTTGAGTATCTTGAGTCATGTCAATCAACTAATCTACCCCCATATTTGGTCTTAATAGGATGTATCCTTCTCCAAACTAGACCACATTAATCCTATCCACCTATTGGTCCTATCGAAAAGGATATTAGAAATTTTTTGTTATCTTTTGGTGCTTTTGGAATTTTTTTATCTTTTGAGCTTCCTATTATACCTCATCAGGGTCGTAATGATCCATCATATCATGGTGCACTTTTACTGGTAAACATAGGGGAATATTTTGATTTTCTATGTGGTCTTGTCTTCCTAGTTGTCTTGCGTAGTACCCACCAAGACGCTCATGGTCTTGTGTTACGCTGGGGCATCATCTATGCTTATGTTTATTCCATCATCAAGCCTAACCAAAGCCATTACGACTTTGGGGTGTTGGGATAACCTTCTTGTTTGTTGTGTTAGTCCTCTATATTGGACACTCATCGGCCTTGGTTCCTCATACCCTAGCATATTGTGTCCTATGCTAGAGTAAAATTCAGTGCTCGTAATATGATAGAATGGCATTAGATTGGCATTTCATTCATCTTTCCCATTGCATTGCATTTATCCCAATCCGTTTTCCCTAACCTATGGACATTGATTTTTGGTTGTACAAATGTTATTTCCCCCCACCTATTCTTCCTATTAGGCTCCCTACAGTTTTTGACAGGTGCACTACATCACTCATCATTATTCATTTCACTTTGCATTTCCATTATCATTGAGTTTCATTCCATTCCATTGCATTGTTCATTTATCGATTTCATTTTCATTCCATTAGGTTGCATTAATAGTTTTTGTTATCTTGCATAATCATTGAATTCCATTACATTATCTCTTTCATTATCATCCCATTAGGTGTCATTATCATCTCATTTTTCATTTCATTATCATTATCATTTTAAGTTGTTTAGATTAATATAGACTTGTTATTCTAAGCATCTTAATCCATTAAATTTTCATTATCATTATCATTTTAAGTTGTTTAGATTAATATAGATTTGTCAGTCTAAGCATATTAATCCATTCCATTTTCCCTTTCATTATCATTTTAAGTTGTTTATATTTTTTATTCTAAGCATCTTAATCCATTTCATTTGCATTCTATTATCATCCTAAATTATTGAAATTTTTTATTCTAAGCATCTTAATTTGTGCGTTAAATTAATTTCATTAGATGCATCTCATTATATTACATCCATATAGTAGTTCATCCATAAAATTAAGCATAGCATACATTCATAATCAAACACTACAATGCCATCCATAATAAGTGCATCATACATAAACACATGTCATGATCTCATATGCATCCATAATAAATCACAATAACATCGCCACCTGCATCACAAACCATTAGTATCATATCCATATCACAAATCACAAATCATAAACCATCACATCCAATGTTAGATACAATACATACCATCCATATCATAACCATAATCATAATCATACATCCATCATAACCATAACCACATACATGCATCATAATCATAATCATACATATATATGCATAATAAATATCCAAACAATCACATGCACATCATCTATAGAGCACTACCATCATTTTTCGTATCATATATATATCAAAAAAATGTTTTTAACATCCATAATAAGTGTCCATAATGTCCATCATGCAATCCATATCCACAGTCCATATAGTTTCCATCATATAATAAAATACATGTGCAGAGGAGTCATAATATACAAATACATATGGGTACATCTGACACATCATGGTGTCTTGAATCAGAAAGAATAAAAAAATCACTGATCTAATCTCCTGGGAAAGAAAATTTAGAACAAATCTATGTCTCATCTTTTCATACATGTACACTCTCCATTGGGGCATCTATCAAAACTGGGACCCATGTGGAGGTGTCTCCCTGTAATCACTATAACCCATGGTATGTGTAGGTCTTGAGTGGGAGGTTGTAGGCCTCTATGGAGCCGCTTGTACGCATGGAGGGACCCTCTGACTGGGATCAAGACTGATTGTATAGTATTCTCCCATCCAATATCCCACCTATGTCTTGGCATCATCCAACCCCGCTACCTGTACTCGTAGTTGATCCCTCTCTAGCATGTATTGGTCTTGCTGCTGTTGCAGCCTCCTCCTCTCTATGTCCCAGGTATCCTGCACTAATCTTTGGCTCTACACCTATGCTTCTACCTTCTCAGTGTGTGTTAGTGCCTCATCCTTCTCCCTTTGAATCTTGTCATCCCTTGTTGCAGCCTCTACGCCCTCTGCTTGCCTAATCGCCTCATCTCTCTCCCCTTGTAGCGTCTATACCTACACCTCTTCCTCCTAGGCCTGTCTCATACCATCATCTCATTGCCTTTGCATGGCCTCAAATAGGCCCTATGCTCACTCTAGTTGCATCCATGTCCACTATACCGATCCTGACGCCTCATCCCTCTCCCCTAGGCATCCTCCAGTAGACCTTGTAAACACCCTACCTCCTGGCGCAACTTGTCTATCTGTACCACTACTCCATCATCCTTCGCTCCTCCCTCTCCCCCTCATAGCCTATAAACCTTCACCTGCAATCTCTCCCTCTTTTCATGGGATTTCCTTAATCTGTGTTGTAAAATTCCAATGTGATCCTTTGCACCTACCAATCTGACGATGGGATCCTCTATCGATGGTGCCTAGTACACCACTAATGCCCTCTCAGCCATCTCCAACACATCTACATCTATCACCACCCTATCCTCCACCTTCACTATCTCCTCCTCTCCCCTCTACCCATCCACTCCTTGTCTCCTTCGAGGCCTCTCCTACACCTCCTCATCACCAAATCCCACTGTTGGCTTAACTGGTTGTACAGGTGTGATCCTCAATGGCAGCAGCCCCTGCCACCAGGATGCATATCTATCAATGACCCTTGGATCATCCGGCCCTCCCCTCCATCCCCATATCACCTCCTCTAGCTACTCTTAGTCTTACCTTGCCTTGGCAGATGGCACTATCTGCCCCAACCCTGTCTCTCGGGTGATCCATCTGAATCTCACCTATGGCATAAGGATGTCATGTCGGATCCAAAACTATTTGGAAACCCTATTAGGCCTATACATCTTAATAATAAAAGGATCTCGACTGATAATATAGCAGTGTGTGAGCATAAAGGTCCTATACTATCAATCATCTGCCCTCCAGTCTCTAAAAATCTATGTCCACATAGGGTATCCATACTATCTGGTCTCTGGTCAAATCATCAAGAAATTGCCTCCAATGCTCTAGGTTTGTTACCTATGAGTAATGTAGCATCCCAATTTAGTTGAATACCACTAGCATTCCATCTATCCACTAATGGGGCATCAATATCTCTGGTCTCATGATCTTGATGTACTCCCATGCCCACACCTATAACAGGGTGACATGGGTAACACTAACTCGCCTCTGTATCATACCATGTGCATGTCCCTATAGAGTTGTGCTAATATGTAAGGGGGCCATGCGTACACCCCTTGTTTCCTCTCCATGATGTTCTAGACAACCTCAATCATCTTGAGGCTGAAGAATCTCCCACTCCTATCTGGGAGGAGGATCCCGCTAATAAATGCACACAAAAATAATGGTAGTGGTTGTTCTATCCCAATGCAAGCATTTATGTCCAACTACATCCCTTGGTAGAGAAGGTCATTTGTCCCAAATACAGCCCATAGGGTCTACTCCAACGGTTGTCTCCCACCTCCACTCACCAGGAAACCCCTGATCGATAGCTACAGTGTCCTCCACACATCCTCCAGTGTCACCATGATCTCCCCAGTTGGGAGGAGAAAGGTGCAAGTCTCTGAGTTGCACCTCTCCATAAGTGCAGTCAGTAGGGGTCAGTGTGCCCGAATCACCGAGAATTCCACCATGTGTAGCAGTCCCACCTAATCTAATGTCTCATGGTCATCTGGGGTGAAGCCCTCTATGAAAAATGCAACTGAGTGCCTCTCTCTCATCTGTAGGGTCTCTATGCTCTGCATCTATACAAGTCATTTGTTAGGCCATTTCTCTTACCATTTTCTATTAGCCTTTCTTTTTCTTCCTACCCCTATTTTGTGCATTCCCCCCTGTAGGGTGCACTTTCTCCCATTCCCCATTTTCTATGTACACCCCTTTATTTCACCCTTGGTGAGTTTGCCTGTCAACTGGCAGGTTCGCCTTTTTCCTTCCTTAAGAGTGGGTTCACCCCTTTTCCCAGGGGAAAATTTGCATTCACCCTTGCAATCCCTTTCTCCCATCAAGTGGTTTTGCTTTCGCCTTTCTTTCTTTTGGGTGCGTGTGCCTTTGCCCTTTCCCTAATGGGTGAAGTTTCATATGCCTCTTCCCCTTTTTCCTTCGCATTGGGTGAGTGTGCACTCGCCTTTTCTCTAAGGTAAAATCTTGCAATCACCCCTTCAATCGGGCATCTGCCTCTACATGGTAACACATTCACCCCTTTCCCTTTTAGGCCCTTTTGGGTGATTTTGCAATCGCCTCTGTCCCCGTACATCCACCCCTATGGATGTTTATTCACCAATCCCATGTGACACATTCACCCTTTCAACCACAGGGGTGAATGCACTTTTCCAGAAGGGTGAATCTGCCCTTCTATTGCACTCTCATTTCATCTTAGCCTAGCCTACCTTCCCAAAAAGCATAAAAACATGTGCAAAAATCAAAATATCAAATCACAAAGTCAAGATTTGAGTCCTACCTATCGAGGCATGACGTGTAGGTGGTAGAAGTCTCAGACGGTGTCTGCTCGGTGAATGATCATGTCCTCCTCTTCCATCGTGCTTGCTCGCCTCGTCAGCTCTCTCGCTCAATCACTCTTTGCCATGTGTGCACAATGAAAACCAAGTGAATAGTAACTTTTCAAATTTACTACTTATAGGTTTTAGCTTTTTGACCCTAATTAGCCTTGCTAATTTTGGGGTGATTTTTATCCTTTTTAAAAAAAAATTTAACATTTTTAAATCCTTTTTCCCTAATTCTTTCGCGGGTTTTCATTTGCACCTCGTTTGTCTGTTTTCCTCTATTCAAAAGCTATTCTTCATTCTTTTACATCCTCTACCATGTGATACCCTCTATTTCTTCATATCGAGAGTTGCATGGGGCCCCTTTTCTTCCCCATCTGCCCTCTTGAGGGGACATACCTCACCATATTTTGTATTTCTTCTCCTTATCCATTTCCTTGCGACATCAGGGCATCTGCTAAAGTACTTTTCTTCTATTGAGTCGTTTGCGCTTTATTTTTCTTCAAAACACTGTTATTCTAACAAAATTTCAAAGAGGGGGAAAATGTAGACACCTGAATTTGACCACCCCCATATGGTCAAATTCACTCTTATATTCTTCTATCCCATGTCCATAAACCATGTTAATTAAATTATTTATTATTTGGTTAATATTTCATCCTTTTCCTATGTCCCCTAAGGTGTTTGATTAATTAATTAAATACCTTACCCCATCTTCCCCTCTAAATTAAATAAATAATCCTTCTTATTTAATTTGGTCACTTTATCCCCATGAATTAAAATCAATTTTTAATTCATCCATTTTCTCTCTCCTTGTCCCATCCTCTAACATTTCCCTTAATCCCGATTAGCTCACTTAATCCCTAATTAAGGTGTGCACATTCCTAATCATCAATAGGGTCACATCCTCCATAAAATGCAAGTGGATGTCCAATCAGGATTAATCCACCTAATCTCTCATTTGCATAACCTAAATCAATTATTAGACCCAACCTAATCCCCATGCCATTTATGGCATCAACCCTTAGTCAACCTTATTAATGGCTTTCTCTTTATGGAGAAGTAATCCCACATGGCTTTTGGAATTTTAAATTCCAATTTGTTTATCCCATACATTTTGAGGAATTTAATTCCTCCCTTGTCCTCTCATTGTACAAGTGGACAAGAAACTCCTTTATGAGGAGATCTTGCCCATTCCCAAGGTACTTGCAAGTACCTCCACCTCACCTCCACCTCATGGTCATGTCATCTTCTCCTTTCCACATCCTCATCCACATGTCCTCATGAGATGAGTTGAGATGTCACGAGAGATCTCAACCCTTGATCTCTTACCCTAGGATCAATCTTGTCCCTCCATCCTTTCGGAGGCCTTTCATAAAATTAATGGGAATTGCTTCATTTCATTCATCACACACTTAGGAAATTTGAGCTCTCATACACCCAAGCTACCAAGAACCTCCATTGTTGCAACATTTTCAAGATTCATCCTCACATCCAATCCACTCTCCATCACCACCATTTCATTCTCCATTACATCCACATCAATTTCCTCTTTTTTGCATGCCATTCTATCGAAGGAGCACACAAATCAACTAATCAAAGGGACAACCAACTCAACAATTTGGACAAGGTAAATATTTTTTCTTCTTTTTGTTTTGTTCAAGTTCAACTAGGCCAATCTTGAGTGTTTCTTTGTGTTTCCTTTTATTGCATTTTGTTTAGTGTTTTGCATTTTTAGACTAGGAAATCACTTGCACACAATGTTATTTTTAGCCTATGGACTCATCTCAAGATTTGGGTGCACATTTTGGGTGGTTTTACCTCATGGTTTCCTATTTGTGATTTTCTAACCTATCATATATTTATAATACTATTTATTGGGTAC
This sequence comes from Sequoiadendron giganteum, assembly GCA_007115665.2. Classification (NCBI taxonomy): domain Eukaryota; kingdom Viridiplantae; phylum Streptophyta; class Pinopsida; order Cupressales; family Cupressaceae; genus Sequoiadendron; species Sequoiadendron giganteum. Next base: position 143,597,406 of record CM021108.1, read on the forward strand.
TTGAGATGGAGGTTTTGACACTGATTTTTGTAGGTACTATTATAAGAATAGAATTACTCTAGAACTGTGGTTGGTGATACTCCTATAAAGGCTTAGATTTTACAAGTATATTGTAACCTTTTATTACTAAATGATTTATTGTGTTTCTTTAAACTCTAGGGTTTTTCTCTCAAAATGGTTTTCCCATGTAAATCATTGCTTTATGGTATATATTATTTTTCTATTTATTTCCTTGTAGTTATATGAGTAGTTTAATTTTTCATATACCTCCTCTTATATATTAGTTTAGGATGTGTATCCACACTTCTACTTCCTTTCAACCATCACCCATATTTAAGGAATACAACTTCTTTCACAAAAGGAGCTTATTCACCATAGATTTATCCAAGTATAAGTTACCCAACTTCTTCTAATGGTTTTCATGGTGGCATATCTTGAAACATACACGAGTATTAAAGTTTCTAAGAATAGTCTAATTAAGCTCCTCCACTTTATTATACAATATTATGTGCTCCATCTACTAACATAATCATGTTGTTGTTTCTATAGATACAACTGATAGATCTTGATTTGTGAGAAAGTCCTAAATTTTAAGCTTACATAGCTCAAAATTTGTGTCATTGATTTTCCCTCTATTAGTGATGTGATCACCATTTTTCTTTAAAATAAAAATTTGTTTATGCAAAACTCCCTCTCAAATCAAGATTAATAGATCAAGAAATCATTTTCCCTAACATAGGATCTCACATATTAGATAGGCTTTGATACCAAATGAAAGGAAGCTAGATACAATTTATTGATTAATCTATGAGAGTTCAGTAATACTAAATAGAAAAGGAGATTTACACAATTTATAGAAAGAAACAAAAATAAACAACAAATTACTTAGTGTTTAGCTTGTAAAAACTCTTTTGAAAAACCTGGCCTTCAAAACTCTACACCAATTTTATTCCCAAAAACAATGGTTATCATACACTCATATTCTCAAGCCTTAATAAGAGATCACACCAATCAATAGTTTTAAAAATATTTTGGTAGCATAACAATACTTACAAATATATAGGATAACATTATCAAGCATTCAATATAGAGCTAAGACCAAAAGTGCTAATCATAAGTGGCCTCTAAAACCATAGGCTAATAGGCACCCAAATCAAGCATAAAATCCAATACACAAATCCTAATGAGTTAACTAATATGAGCTAAAAGTGATATATAGTACCACTCTTAGTGGGATGCTCCAATTATATGGATATAATAGAAAAATACAAATTAATTAATACATTAAACATTAACATTGTAAGGTGTGTGATGCCCCTCCCAACAAAAGTAAACTAGAGCATTAAACATAAGGTTTACACATTTACAATCATTTATTTGGAATGATAAGAAGCTATGATAAGTTGGTGAATCAATTATGACATCTCCATTGTGTTTCAAGCTAAGCACCTTTATTTGATTTATTTAATTTGGAGCACTTAATTACCAATATATTTATTAGTTGCAACCCATTAATCTAGGATAATTGTATGTCATTATGTGACATTTACATTATTCTAATTTAGTTACATAGGGTGTATTATTTTCTTATGAATTTTAAGCTATTTGGAATTCATCTATATTTTGTCAAGATTCAATTCACATAGATTTATAGTTGATACTAGTTAAGTGTTTTGATTTTAACTTTGATCTAACAATTGATAAGAATAATTTTATTATTGTAATGGTGGAAATTGCATACCTTACACTTTTCCCCTTGTTGGAGCATAAATATGATGAATGCAATATCCAAGAACTTCCACAAGAGAATGCATGTAAGAATATAAGCCAAATAACTATCAATACAGATTATGAAATGTAACAAGTAACTCCTTGTATATGTAGAAAAAGGAGGAACTAGGAAGGTGAAAGTGAAAGATGCACTAACCCTCCAAGATGTGTGACACATGTAGAACACTTGGAAAAAGTGTGATAACACATGTCATGAACATGTGAGGTGAGACAACTAAATCATTGAGTGAACTTAAGCTAGTGTGAATAGGTATGCTAGGTCTAGAAATTAGATAAATATAAACTAGATGTATAATAACTATTTTCACATTTACACCCCTTTATTTTGGGCTCACTTTGATTTATTTGTCCTTTATGTAATGACAGATATACAAGTGGTGAGGTTTATGCTAAAATTTGACACATAGCCAAAATCTTATATGATTATATTTGCACTCATTGGTATGGACTGATCTTGACTCTATATTTACCCATTTCCTTCCTAATTTTAAATATATAATTTGTGGAATTAATTGATGCCAATTCTATGATTTATAGAAATGAACCCAAAACTTTAAAATTTAAAACTTAAAATTGGGGCCAACCAAACCCTTCTTAATAGTTGTTGTTTGTTGAATAAAAGTAAAATATTTCATTTGCCTCCTTAAGAATTATATTCATGGACTAAACATAATTCATTTTAACACATCTACTCAATGGTCATGTAGACTTATAACACACATTTGAGACATCGATTTGTATAATTAGAAATTTATTACTACACTACTTGCTTACATCAACATCTAAGGTGTTCTTTGCATGATTTCCTATTGTCTTTGATTGTTGCTCTTAGCTTTTAAATTATTTCATCTAGGGTTTGACCAAAATAGAATCAATCTTTGCCTCACAAATTCTCTAATGGTGTTCCTAAACACTACTAATCATATAATACAAGTCAAGATCTTTAGTTGGATGAAAAGGAAAATATAAGAGTTTAACAAAGATCAAATTTACATACCAAAGTTCACATTTGTAGGCTTTCTATAGTTGTAGAAGTGACCCATAATGATAGACTCCATTTTCAAAATTCCATAGCAATAATTTGATTAATCTTGTTTTTTTTTTGCATTATAACAAGTCCTTAAACACATGCCATAATAGACTTGCATCAAATTTCCTATTAAATATAATTATTTTATTCATTAATTTTGATATCATTTAACTCTTTACAATTGATTTTTTGCTTTGGCACCATCCTTTGAGGCTTGAATTGGGCTAGTCTAACAATATATTAATGGTAGTACCATTGTGTGCGTATATTCATTCTTATTGTGGGCTAACAATGAATTAGTAGGAATTACTATCATGCATATAGATTCAAGTCACATAAATGTCTGGAAGTGCATCTAATTTACGTAATTATTTGTGGATTGTGTTATTTTATATAATTGAATCTAATTCATTTATAACGATAAATTAGATAGATCCAAAATTCATAAGAAATATAATATTTGTATAATTGTAGATATATGAATACTTCTAAACATAATTATATAAATTATTTCTAACTTGATTTCGAATCAAATTCTTCATCAAAATAAAAATAAAAAATTCAAATTCATCACAATTACTACATACATATTTAATTATTTGTAAATTATATTATCCTAGGGATTGATTGGAATTGTTAATCCATAAATTAGTGGCAGCTTTCTAGCGTGTACCTTAATCACTAGGCGACAGCACCAAGAGGTGTGGGGTAACCATGAGTAAGAGGTTCACCTAAATAAATAAATAAAAATAAAATAAAATAATTAATTAATTTAAAAATCCTCCACGTGGGATTGAGAATGACGGAACAAACGAAACATCCAAAGCTCGTAACAAACCCCATAATCTTCTACCGTATCCACCGGAAAAAAAAAATCAACCGTAATAATATCGACCGGGAAATCCAAATCAACCGTAATAATACAATTCAAATAAAAAATTAATTCCAATGGCCGGTCTTTTACTTAGATCGCATAACTTCCTCATAAACAAAAAAATAGGCAAAAGGTAAATATGATGATGGTTCTCTTTTATCAGGGTTTAAAATTTTGTGGAACATCAATTGGGTTAGGCTCAATTTTGAGTGATTTTTGACAATTTGATAGATTGGATTTTCCTATCAATGATAGTAAATATAATTTTCTAGTTTAAATATATGCTTCTTTGTAATATTCTAATCTGTTATATTAAGATAAAGATATTGATCTTTATATAATTTGGACGGAAACATGTATTGATGTTCGAGAAAACAAAAAATATTTTTATTTTTAGGTTGTTTTTATGTAGGGGTTTAAGGTAAGTCCTATTGTATTAGAAAAGAAATAGCTTTAAGATATAATTTTGTTGAGGAGTTTTCTACAAAAGCTAATATGTTAAAAAAATTACCTTTAGAATTAAATTTTTAAAACATAGAAATATATAATAATTAATATACTTAGCATGAGATGTTTCTAGATTCGATTATGTGAGTTTTTTTTCCATCAAAATAATGAATGGTAGCTTGTTCAAAAGTAAAATAGCTCTTCAAATAAAAATAAACAATGTAATTGTAGATCTTTTCTCTTCGTTCACCTTTTTAGTATGATATTAGTCAGCATTTCTTGTTCTCTTCCTTTTCTTCTAACCAACAAGTTTGTTTCCCTTTCAACTCAAGTATTCATTGATTGCAAGTGTTATGCATTTTTCACTACAATTCAACAAGTTGCAAGATTTTTTAGTAGCTATGCAAGTTTTGTTTGGCCCCCAACATGAATAACAAATTTGTGTCACTGGTCTTTTCATAGATCAATGACCAATACAATAGAAAAATGTTGTCATTCTAATACCTCTTTTCTATTGTGTCATTGGTGGGAGGTTGACACAATAGTGTGAGTGGGTCCCACGGTAACAAAGATCATAAAGAAATCCTCAATGCAATGGAATCATTGATTACACCCAAAAGATCAAACAAGTAATGTAATTTTTCAAATTTATTAGTCTGGTAACTTGGAATTGTTGTGCTATTGGATGAAACTTAGTGAGTCAACAAAACAAGTGGGTGCAATGTTATTAATATATTTTTGTAGATACAAAGGAAAAAAGAAAAGACAAAGTACAATGTTTATACATGTCAATTTGGTGCTCCTCAAAGATATTGTCAGACTAACACCTTATTCTACTTGTGTCATTTCCCAAAAATGACATGATGGATAAAGTGGGTCCCTCATTTTCATAAAAGGTAGGATGTTTGAATTGGAGTCTCAAGGAGTGGAACCATTATTCTACTGGTCAATAATGTTTGCATTAGTTCAAGAGTATTAGTCTAAAAATTCGGAATGATTACACCATTGGTCAAAATTGAACACATCAACTAATGATAGAGTTCACACCAAAGAAAAGTTTATTAAAATGATATAGGACTATAAAATAAACACATAACACCTCAATGATTCCCATAAATATTGCTAGAGTTTACACATATTTTTTGTTGCCTTACTAGTGGAACATAAACATAGTACAAAGAAAGTGGACTCCTCAAATTCATTTGATATGATAAAAGGAACACTCATCTAATAGTGAAATAAGGGAATCTTGGAAAAGGAAATATATGCCAAGTATTTCATCCAAATCATCATCTAGAAGGTTTATTTAAGCTCCATCATGTGGATCCATAACATGAAGTCTTCCAGTTTTAAAATTTGTGTGCTCTTTCTTCAAAGGGAGATAGTATAAATATTTATGTGATGCTTAAAAAGGGAGATCTTTTGAGAAGAGTAGAAAAAAACACCAGTCTTTCTAATGCTCAAGCCTTCAAGACAAGAGATTACTTTTATGTTTAGTTAATTAAGCCAAGTATGATTGTGCAAGTTGGTCTTTCATACTTTGGGTAAAGAAAATTGATATATATGTATGTATGTATGTATGTATATTCTTGATGTGTTTATCTGTGAAATATTATCAACTCTTTTATCATTGTTCAATTGCTATATTATTTGAAGCCTTAGTTTGTTCATATGAAATTCTACAATTTATAAATGAGATTGAATTATGCATAATCATGCTCTTTTCTTTTCACTAAAAAATATTGATTTTGAATGGTGTAAATGTTGGCAAAACAAGGATAGACAACTGAGAGGGGGGGTGAATTAGTTGTTACAGAATTTAAAACTTATCTTACTTTATCAAGCTTTAATCTCTTATCAGATAATTAACAGTGAAAGAATGAATCAAGCAACACATTACAAACACACAACACCAAGATTTTTGTGTGGAAACCCTATTAGGGGAAAAACCACAATGGAGGTTAATCCACAATTATACCCTGTTAGAAGTATAATGAAAAATGAATAAGGAATGCACACTAGAGAAAACTTTAAGAAACCCCCCCCTCGGCAAAGTTGTAAAATCTTGGCGAATCTTTCCTTTTATTTGAAAAAATAATTAATTTTCCTGGTGAATCTTATGCACAATATTTTTTTTTTTTGTAAAATCCTGGCGAATCTTAAGGAATAATTGGTAAAAATAATAATCATAGTGGTGAATCCTAGTGAATAATCACTAAAAATATTAATTACAATGGTGAATCTCTCCTTTAAAAATTTGCATAGTTGGTCGACGTAGTTGCCCCATATATTCTTTTGGCTTTTTAATATTGTTTTTTTAAAATCTAATTGTGCGGCCCAAAACAAATTTTGTGCCTCAACAAGCCTTTTAAAAGGCACATGTGTATTAGGTCATGGAATTATCTTGAAACTGTCTGATTTAAAAGCTAATTGATGGTAATAGATAAAAGCCCTCTGCCCTATTCAAGCCTAAAATACACCTAAAATTAAATTGTAATTTATTATTAGTAGCGATATTGCCCCAAAATTAATCGAAGAAATATAATATTACTAGAAAATATAATTAATATTTTAAATTACTGTATAAACTACTAGCGAATCAATGCCAATGACTCATCGTTTAAATGGCGAATTAATCGAGACAAAATTATTTTTTTGTAAAAACCTGGCGATTCAGTCTTCGTTTTAGCTTGTACTATTCACCATTTTTGGAGCTCCCGATTTCTATTATTCGCCACTAAAGTTTTCCCTAATGCACATGCATTCAGGCACATTTCTTAGAGCTCACTACTCAGAAGGGAAGGTGCACTGCCTTACGTAAAACAATCAGATTAAATACATCTGATGAGGTTGAATTGAGAAATTAGCTTCTACAAAAGCCTGATGACAGTTTCGATTAGGCACATAAATACTTCTACCCACTTTACTCAAAATCCTTCACACTCTGCTCTATAATCAAATGACCTGAACTTTATTCACACATGTTTCGCACACATTCATCGAGCATTCTCCAAAATGAGGAAACAATCACTCTTATATATCCGCTACATGAATTACATCAACATTGTCGGCCCAATTCATGAACAAATCTCAATGCGTACCAACCAAAGTCGGCTACAACATCGTCGAATGCACTACCAAGCATTCAAAAATTAATCCACAATGATCTGTGACATGCTACAACCACCATGTCGACTAAGAACAAGAAAACTCGAACACACCAAGGAAAAATATTTGACCAAGAACACACCGATCAATGTGGGTATACAATAATGATAGAGTACGATCTAGAAACATCATTGAACATCTCAAGAATGTACGCAACAAATGAATTTACTAGAATCACATTCTCTTCTTCCAGAAACACCTGCTACAATGACAGAATAACTATAGGGACTCAGAAATTCATAACTTCCTCAATTCTTGATGCGCACCACTAAAACTTAAGGAGGATGAACTAGATAGGCTCAAAAATAAACCCTTTAATACATGACTTCTGGATATCAACTTACATGACTTTCCACCATTCTAATCTTCACAGGTTCACAAACTGCCTGCAACATATTTATTGCAATTTTCTCAATATCCTTGACATATACAACCTTCAATACATTAATGCTAATAGTGTTGACATCAATGAAAACCACATATCAGCAACACAACCTCAACATCTAATAATAAATTATGTGTAAATTCCTAATGGTAGAAATAAAATCTCTTGGTTAGCACTCTACCTAGTAATTTAGTATTTTATTTTGAGCATACTCTTTCCCTTTCCCTTCAAGTTCAAAATAGAATTCATTAAAGATCATAAGAATATTCAACTTCTCATTCTAGAGGTTATCTTGTAAATCATGTCCCATGTTTACAATATTTCCCATTTTGGTATAGGGGTGCATGAAAATGCAAATTTGAAGATCAACAATTATGGCACACTTAGTGGGACCTCAAGAAAAGCTAGTATGATTGTGATAGGTCTACAAAACTTTCATTTGTGGGAATTCCTATATCTATAAGAAAGAGGCATGCAACCAAATATTTTATAGTCAACCACCCTTCTATCCTAGCTCCACCTCTAGTTATTCCTCTAATAAAAAAGAGTTGCCAACTTAAACCCCTTGTCAGCTCCATTCCCTTCAATGGAAAATCTAAGAGCTCATTATTTTTTAATAGATTAGAATAATGGTAGATCTTTGATCCCACCAACTCCTATATCCACATGGGAACCTATCACTACAAAAACCCTCAAATATTTACCAAATTTTATTGGAGAGGACTTCAAAACTCCTATAGAACATCTACAAGATGTTGCAGATATTTATACTTTGTATTAAATCATCCAATAGGATATTGTGTTAATGTTTCTCATTAATTCTTTAAAGGGAAAAGCATTAGACTAGGACATGTCTCTAGTCCCAAATTCCATAGCCACTTAGGATCAATGTGGAGATTATTTATTTGAGCATTTCAAAGAAAGAGGAGATACATCCTCATTGTTGCAATAACTAATCACAATTAAGAGGGGTTTACAAGAGTCAACTATATACTTCAACACCAAGCTCCAAAAATATTGAGAGAGGATACCTATTATGGCCCATCCTCTAATAGATATGGATTTTTTCCATTCAAAGAATTTATTTCATATATTTTTTTTAATTCAATCCCTTAGAGGAAAAATCTACTTATTTTTGCAAGGTGTGCACCCTTGGTCTCCTTGTGTTGTGCAACACAACGCTCAGGTTTGTGACATGGCTTAACTGCTTCCCATGTATTCATTAACTCTAGTGGTTGTATTGAGCATTAATAGGTTGATCTTTTAGTGCAATGAAAACCATCTGGCAATAATTTGTATCGAAGCCTAGGTCACAAGTTCAAACCCCTCACTTGCACTGGGGGGGTTGTTGCAAGGTGTGCATAATTGGTCTCCTTGTGTTGTGCAACACAATGCTCAGGTTCATGAAATGGCTTAACCGCCTCTTGTGGATTCATTAACTCTAGTGGTTATATCGGGCATTAACAAGTCAATATTTTTGTGCAACAGAAATCGTCTATGCAACACTTATGGCCCATGAATTTGTAGTCAAGGTGAAGAACAACTTGATAGATGGGAGAATTGCCTCTAGATCACCTACTCCCATCTTTCCTAAATTCTCACTCCTAGTGCAAGAATAAATGTCAAAGAAAAATCACTCCTTGAGAAATGTACAACAAGCTACCTCTTCCATGTATAATTAACCTCCTATCCATTTACCTATACCTCAAGTATCCCCAAAGATGGATGAGTTGAAGCATTTATTGTAATTTTAAAAAAATGAAACTATCAATCTCAAGAGACAACATACAACTTACCCAAGATCCATGTATTAAAGGAATAAAATTCAAAGACCCCAATCTTTGCCAAATAGATATTAAAATCAATAAAATCAAGGGTAGATTTATACATGACCATACAATTATATTGTACTATTTCCAAAACCATTATAATAAATTCTACATAACCTCATAAAATATTTGGTCCCAAGGCAAAAAGAACATCATGAATTAATCAAATATGTGGTTTTTTCCCTATAATAATGCACACCCATATAGGGATCTCTTGGGAAGAAACCTACAATATAAAGTTACTAAGAAAAGATAAGTTTCCACTAGGATGGGAAGCACAATTTGCATGAATTGCCTTATCAATGCACAAGGGTCCAAAATATAGTCTTGAAAACACAAGTGTAAGGTATGTCTCTATAATATGAAGAATAGATAGTATCAAACAAAACACTACATTTATGGATCAAAGAAGTGGAGGATATATTTTCCAATGAATCAACTACATAAAAAAACCTCCAATCTAGTTTGAATATTTTACGAAATCTAAAAGGAGAATAGTAGAAAATATAATCCTTGAAGCTCACCAAGAAGAAATTAAAAAATGTTGCCCAGAGATCCAAACTTCCATCTCATGTGAATAGATAGAGGTTACATGACCACCAATTTTAGGGACATCTAACTTGGTCATTGAAAGACCAATATATCAAGTCAACTTGACTTATATTCTAAGAACTTAGGTGGTTGAGCCACTCAATGTGATAAATCAACTCAAGAAAAAAATTGTGAGTTTGTCGCTATGGGATATCATATCCATTCCTAAGCAAAGGTATTTTCTTCTAGAAGCTCTAAAGATACAAGAAAATCTAGTTAAGGTGGTTATTCAAGGCAGTAATATTGGAGGGAAGGAAGTGGGACAAAGAGAAATAATTTTGGTTGACCAATCTATCACCCTCCATAATGTGGGCACAAAGGTAAGTAAATCAAAACCTATGCCTTTCTACTTGATAGTAGTAATAAAAAAAAGATATTATATAATTCCATGATAGATTCCAATGCAAGAACTACAATAATGCCTAAGAAAATTATTGATGCCTTGAATTTGACCTACAAACATATGAATATTGGAATCATACAATTGGATGGAAAGAAGGTTCAAACAATATGAACCATTAAGAATCTGCGATTCATATTATATATTTTCCCTAATATCATTGTACACCAAGATGTCATGATAATTGATATTCCCCTAATATTTGACCTATATTTATCAAGAGATTTCATAACCAAAATAGTGGGGTACCTCTCTCTAGACTACTCCCATCTTGGACTAAAAACCAAATATGGCTTAAAATTGAAGAATGTGTCAATGTTTATCCATAAGGAATACATTGTCCATGAGGTAATGACTAATTGTGAAACTAATCATAGAATATTTTCAAAATAATAAAAGATGAATGTAGAGCTCTTAGAGGGAAAATATAACCATAATACACTCTTGCACCAAATTGATGTATGAATAAGTCGATATATGGAGGATTGTTGGGAAATTGTTGCCTCAACATTTTGGTTTCCCTTGAAGACTTGGTCGCTTTCTATGTTGTTCCTTGGTTCTATCGGAGGCGGAACCGGGATGGAACCTGGCATTGAACTTTTGCTAAGTTTCGGGTTCTGTTTGCATTCCCGTTCTGGCTCCGCTTCCTACTTTTGGTTCTCACTTTCCTTTGTTCTGGCAGAGGCAGAACCGGGTTGGACCTTGGCTCTGAACTTTTGGTAAATTCCTATTTTTGTTCCCACTCAGGCTCCGGCTCTGGTCTTTGTTTTCTTGGCTGCTTCCCTGTTCTCGTTCTGGCTCTAGCTCTGGTCTTTGTGTTTGCCTTGGCAGTTACCGCCATACTGTAGGTGATGGGTCCACTCACCACGGTAGCACCATACCGTAGCTAGTCAAGTGACTGACTGCGGTGGCCGCAGTAAGACCACCAGTGGCCATGCTGGCAGTTACCGCCATATCGCGGCCAATCAAGTGACTGACCACGGTGGCCATAGTAAGACTGCCTGCAGTCAGCCAAGATGGCTTACCGCCATATCGCGAGACGTGTTGGTCTGGGCTGTGATAGCATGGTATGAGCTCAGATGAGCTCGGGGTAGATTTTGACTGAGTTGGACTTGGTGGCAGTGCGACAGGCGAATGGTAGATTGTCTACTTCTGGTTGGCTGAAGACAAAGGTGGGCTAGAGCTCGAAGGAGTTCGGATGGCTTACCACCATACTGCAAGGCGTGTCAATCTGGGCAGTGGTAGTGCAGTAGATGGCGCGATGAGCTCGGGCAAGCTCATCGCCATACCACGATAGGGTTGTTTGAGCGCGACAGTAGCGCGGTGGAGGCAGAATGGGTTCGAGACTCGGTTGACCGAGTTGGACCAATTTGATCGACAGTCAGAAATGATAAACGAATGGAATGGTGACACGTGGAAAGTTCTTTGAGATCCCATTGGCTAGAGAGTTATTTCCTAATTTCAATAGAGCTGAATTATTGATGGAGGTTGACAGACGCGTCTGGGCCGAGTTAATGATTGTGTGGCTCGATGCAGTTGTATAAGCGATGCACGTTATCAGGGAATGTTCGATGCTTGCAGGTGGATAACTTATTACCTTGTTGATTGTTGCAGGCAGGGATGGGTTGAACAGGTATGGACATGGTGTAAGATTATAAATAATCTTGTGTGCAGTTTGAGACTGATGATGAGCGATATCAGAGAGAGGCTGAGTGTGTTTGAGTTGTTCAACAGTGAACACCTTGTCACTCAAATCTGGTAAGATATCAACATGTGAGGCCAAGAGGCTGGGTTGGTCGTGAAGCTGGCTGTGATAGTCATTTGAGAGGAGCTGAGGAGAATCTACACAGTATGTCATGAGGACATTGTAACTGTGTGATGATTCTATTTTGTGTAGCCTGTATTCTTTCTCCAGATGAACAAGATATAATATATTGAAGAGAATACCTCTTTGTTTGTATTGTAACCGTTTTAGTTACTGAATAATACAAGTGAGTTGAATGTTTTCGAGGTGGGGTTTTTTAGCTGAAAGGGTTTTCCCCATGTATATCTGTGTGTCATCCTTTTTTGTCTTTCATGGTTATCTGTTTATGTTGAGTCTCTTATTTGTTTTGTATTCACTTCTCTCAAAGGATTAATGGGGGATCATCTGTGCTTGCTTCCTCTTTATGGTACAGTTGTCTATGTCTTTGTTGTGATTTTGAATTGAAATCACTAAGGCACTGTTGTCTTAGATGACTATCTTGATGATAGAACCGAATTTGTATCCCCAACAAGTGGTATCAGATCTAGTAGCTTATTGCTTGTGATACCAACAAGTGGTATTAGAGCATTTTTGTAGGAGGTCAAGGCTTTATGATACCAACTAGTGGTATCAAAGTCTTCACTTGGTTGTTGAAGTTCTGGGTTTTCTCTTGTGAAGATTTCTTAGCCTGGCAAGCTTGAGGAGGTCTGGAGAAATCGGTTGGTGATTGACCCTTCGATGAGTGGAAGTGTGTGCTTCATTGATTCAACACACAATTTTGAAAGACATTGGAGATGATTGGAGTTGGTCATGTTGTGGCAAGGTGGTCTGAGGCTCCTGGCTCGTAGCAAAGTTCTTGATGCAAAGGGCGTGAGGTGTTTTCATGGCTAAGTTGCAGTGAAGCATGGTGTTCATACTGGGTGTCTGTGTGAGAGGCCCCTTGGTGATATGGGCTTCCTTGTGTTGTTGTTTCAGCCATGGAAATAATGTACTTGTGCTAGGTGTTCTGACTTAGCACTAAAGGCATTTGCTCTGCTGCTCTGATTGCATGAAGGCTATGAAGTGACCTTGGTGGTCTGCAACTTTTGGATAGTCTGGCTCTCTCATTTGCTTGTGCATGACTGTGGCGTTGGAACTGGTCTAAAATGGACCTGTTGTTCTTGTGTGCCTATTTCTTGCACTTGCATGGTTCAGATTCATGTCGTTGGCTCTAGAGGTTTTGTGTAGATTTTCCTATAAAAGTCTATGACGCATGTTCATGTTTCTTTTCATTGTTCTGTTTAACTGTGATGGTTGTGTGCAGACTCCCGAGTCATCCAGATGAGCAGTGAATATGGAGATGCGTGGGTTTTTTATAAATGTTGTGGTTTTGTAGGTTTTACACGGTCAAGGAAAACTTACGTTGTGTGGAGCTATTGTCCGCTATTTTCCAGATCCTGGTTTGGGGTGTGACTGGATGAGATAGTTGCAGTTTGACTGGTCTTGAGGAGGGTTTCTTCTCTACATAAGAGTGTTGGTATGAGTTTCTCTTTCAACATTCTTGTGGTATGCTTTGATGGCTTCCTAGACTATGGTGCTTGAGTTGTGGATGTGATTGGAAAATCGGATCTGTTGTTGATCTAGTTTTTGGGTCATGCTTGTCTGCTTTAGTTGTTCTCTTTGATCATCTCAGTTTTGCAGTTTCTAGTGCAATAATAGATTTGCAGGTTTCATTTGGTTGCATCCACGAGTTGTGCAATGTTGTGGGATGTCCTTACCTACATGTTTTTTGTGAGACAACTCGAAAGTGGACTATATATATCCACGAGGTTGTAATTGTGTGGTGTAGATCTATTAGCTGACCTTGTCTGTGGTCACTTGTGCATTGGCATGGTTGTTTTAAGATGAGAGGAGGAATGGAATTTGAGTACCTGAATAGTCAATAATGGGAACCTGAAGCATGTGAATCACGATGTCATGGATAGCTGGATACACTGGCTAGTGTAAGCTTTTGACATTGATGGTGTGGTCAGTCATGGTGCTTGGAAAGCTCGGTGTCACAATTCAGTGGGAGCTTTAGTAGTGACTGTAGATTCATCACTTGGTGGTGAATGATCTTCTTTGGTATTGCAGATGCTTCTTGGGGACTCTTAGATCTCATTGGTGCAGAAGAGTTCTTTCATATTTGCATGTTCACTATTTGAAGGTGTGCAGCATCTTGGAGCCATGAAGGACCTTGGTAGTCTTTGGCTGAGATGCTGGTGGTGTTTGACATGTAATGTTGGTTTAGAGTTTCTTTACTTTATGTCATGGTATACTCTTGCTTGTGCATTAGAGTTTTGGCATGTTGCTTTGCTCTTGAAGACCATGGACATTTCACTTGAAGCATGGTATCTCCTATGGGGATGTGTAGATCATGGTGTCCTGATAAGTTCTTGTTCTAAGTTTGGAGCTTTGACAATGGTCTGGAGTTTCTGTTTGCTTTAAGTACCTTGGTCATATGTTGGAGGACTTCATGTTTATTGCAGTGTTGCAGTTTGGAGTTAGCATGAGATGACAGGTTGGTTGGTGCTCATGGATGCATGGAGAATAAGGTGAGGCTGGAATTCTTTTGAGAATGTTTCTATTATAGCTGAAAGTCCGAGAAGCCTGCAGCTTGGTTGAATGAAAATTCAATAGAGACCTTGAAGGAGAATGCTCTTGGGTAAGTCACAGTGACTTGTATATCTTGGATGAGCATGTTTTTTCTTTTCTCCTTGATCTGCTCGATAGTGGTGTTCCTATGAAAGGTATTTTCCCATTATACTTTTCAGGTGTGTTATGCTTTATCTTTCATTGGTATGAAGCTTGAGTTGTTGTTTTAAGTTTCTGGAGGATTCATAATGGAAGGTTGATAGCATAATGGATCTCCTTGTGCTTTTGAGGACTAGTAGGAGATAGTTATAATGGTTTTTCTGATCTTCTTTAAGGTGCTTACATCCATAGACTTGGTGGATGTTGTTAAGGTTTTTCCATTGGGATGTGAAGAAGATCATTCTTGATATGCTGGCATTTAGAAGTGTTTGTAGAAGGACATGTTTTGATTTGTTGTTTCTCTCTAATCTGGGCTTGTTCTTCCTGAATGTTCTTGACTTTAGATGTGGGATGTCTATGTGGAGCTATGTTGGTCACTTTTTTGTGATCATGTGTTTTCACTTGGGTGATGACATGAAGGTTCTTATGTTTCCTTCTTCAGTATGATATGGAGTTTGGAAGAACTGTGGAAGACAGTTGAGAGAAACATTTCTTGCAGCAGGTGGTTGTAGGTTGTGTAGATCAGAGTGGGTTTCCCTTGTAACTACATGGTTACTTCTTCAATATGCAAGGTTTGATGGACTTGGTATGCCTGGATCATTTCTGATGGTGCCTTGTTTTCACTCATCTGGACAATACCCTTGCGTGTGGGAGTACCTGGACGTGTTTGGTCTTTTGACTGGTTGACACAGGGTGCTTGGTTGCTGCTAAGATGGATGGTTTTATGATGGCATGAGTTTGCTGCTAGTTTTTTATACCTTTGAGGTATGGGTGATTGGATGGTTTAGCATGAGTTGTGGGTGTTGGTTTTCAATCATGTGGGTTTGATCAGTTGGATGAGGGCAGTCAGTTTTGTGGTTTCCGTTCTAGCTGGTTGGTTTCTTGTTCTGGAGAATGGTTATTTTTCTGTGTTCGTGTGGTGCCTTGTTGTTTACTACTATTGTTTTGGTGCCTTTTCCGCCTAGAGGATCAAATGTTTGTGTTCCAGAGACTGGTGCATATACGCCTTGGCCTGCTCCTTTTCTTTTGTTGGATATTTGGAGTTGTAGCCTGAGATGGTGGACATTTTTTGATGTCATTGCAGGGGTCTTGGTTGGAGCATGGGTGCATGGTTTTGGTCCTTGTTCGGATGTTGGGAGGAAGCCTGAATGTCTTCGTCAAGTGGGAGATTGTTGGGAAATTCTTGCCTCAACATTCTGGTTTCCCTTGAAGACTTGGTCACTTTCTATGTTGTTCCTTGGTTCTGTCGGAGGCGGAACCAAGATGGAACCTGGCATTGAACTTTTGCTAAGTTCTGGGTTTTATTCCCGTTCCTATTTTGGCTCTGCTTCCTGATTTTGGTTCTTGCTTTCCTTTGTTTTGGTAGAGGAGGAACTGGGTCCTTGGCTCTGAAATTTTAGTAAATTCTTGTTTTTGTTCCCGCTCTGGTCT
Organism: Sequoiadendron giganteum; assembly: GCA_007115665.2. Classification (NCBI taxonomy): domain Eukaryota; kingdom Viridiplantae; phylum Streptophyta; class Pinopsida; order Cupressales; family Cupressaceae; genus Sequoiadendron; species Sequoiadendron giganteum. The sequence continues at coordinate 143,613,868 of CM021108.1, forward strand.
CTGTTTTCTTGGCTAGTTCCCTATTCCCGTTCCGACTGCAGCTCCAGTCTCTGCGTTTTCCTTGGTGGTTACTGCCATACCACATGTGGTGGGTCCACTCATCGTGGTAGCGCAATGGGACCGCCTGTGGTTGGGTGTGGCGGTTACTGCCATACCGCAGCCAGGCAAGTGATTGACCGTGGTGGGCGTGGTAAGACTGCCAGCAGCCAGGCTGGTGGTAACCGCCATACCACGACCAGTCAAGTGACTGACCATGGTGGCTGCGGTAAGATCGCCTGCATTCAGCCAAGATGGCTTACCACCATACTGCGAGGTGTGTTGGTTTGGGTTGCGGTAGTGCGGTAGGAGCTCAGATGATCTTGGGGAAGAGTTTGACCGAGTTGGACTTGGTGGTAGTGCGATAGGTGAATGGCAGGTTGTTTGCTTCTAGTTGGCCAAAGACAAAGGTGGGCCAGAGCTTGAAGGAGTTCGGATGGCTTACCGCCATATCATGAGGCATGTCAGTCTAGGTAGTGGTAGTGTGGTAGATGGCGGGGTGAGCTCGGGCGAGCTCACCGCCATACCGCGACGGGGTTGTTTGAGCACGGTGGTAGCGGTGGAGGAAGAATGTGCTTAGGAATCGGTTGACCGAGTTGGAATGATTTGACCGACAGTCAACAGCGATAGATGAATGGAATGGCGACACTTGGAAAGTTATTTGAGATCCCATTGGCGAGAGAGTTATTTCCTAATTGTGATAGAGCTGAATTATTGATGGAGGTTGACGGACGTGTCTGGGCCGAGTTAATGATTGTGTGGCTCAATGTAGCTATATAAGCGATGCACTTTATCAGGGAATGGTCGGTGCTTGTAGGTGGATAACTTATTATCTTGTTGACCGTTGCAGGCAGGGATGGGTTGAACAGGTATGCACACGGTGTAAGATTATAAATAATCTTGTGTGCAGTTCAAGACTGATGATGAGCGATATCAAAGAGAGGTTGAGTGTGTTCGAGTTGTTCAACAGTGAACACCTTCTCACTCGGAACTGGTAAGATATGAACCTGTGAGTCCAAGAGGCTGGGTTGGCCGTGAGGCTGGCTGTGACAGTCATTTGAGAGGATTTGAAGGGAATCTACATAGTATGTCATGAGGACATTGTAACTATGTGATGATTTTGTTTTGTGTAGCCTGTATTCTTTCTCCAAATGAACAAGATGTAATATCCTGAAGAGCATACCTCTATGTTTGTATTGTAACCATTTTAGTTACTGAATAATACAAGTGAACTAAATGTTTTGGAGGTGGGGCTTTTTACCCGAAAGGGTTTTCCCCACGTATATCTTGTGTCATCCTTTTTGTCTTTCATGGTTATCTATTTATGTTGAATCTGTTATTTGTTTTTCATTCACTTCTCTTAGAGGATTAATGGGGGATCATCTATGCCTGCTTTCACTTTATGGTATAGTTGTTTGTGTCTTTGTTGTGATTTTGAATTGAAATCACTAAGGCCCTACTGTCTTAGATGACTATCTTGATGACAGAACCGAATCCGTATCCCCAACAAGTCACAAAGGTACCCCTATGACTACTTTTACTTAACTAACATAGGAACTTATGTGATATATGATCAAGATCAAGTTATCCCAAAGGTAAATGATCTTTAAGGACCATCAACGGGCTAAATGAAAATTATTTTGAATTATTGAAATTATATTTTGGCAAAGCCAAATGCACTAATGAGTTAGGAGTAAGACCGAGTCTTGTTTCTCCCAAAGGAAAGGAAGTTTTTAGAAATTTCAACTTTCAATTCAACTATACCAATAATGAAGTGGAGTATGAGTCATCGATACATGGACTCATTTTGGAAAATAAAATGCAAATTAAGTAATTGAAGATATTCAAATATTTCAAATTGGTCATCAAGCAAGTAAAAGGAAAGGCTATTGTTAAGAACATCATAACGATATTATACTACCATGGGATATGAGATCTTTTAGAAATATTTGAAGCTTTGATCTTATAAATGGTTCCAATAACTAAAATAAAAAAAATAGGTAGGATGGTTGTGATTTTATCACAATTTGAGCCAACAAGATATCTTATTACAAATAAAGATTGTTTCAAACTAATTATACAACCCACTATTCTAAATAATCAAGACCATTTGTAGGTGTTTGAGAATTACACTCAAATTTTATTATTCATTTAACATTCAAGAGAATTTTTGAAATAATTATATCCTAAAATTGAAGACAACAATGAAGACCAAATTATGCAATTAAAATCAAACAAGTTACCAAAACGGTTAATCACCCTAGAAAATATATTCATTCCTAATGATGTAAAAGTAAATAAATAAAAATTCTCTACAAATAAAGGAGATTATATTGAAATGGATGTCTTCCTAGAAAAAGAATCAAAATAGGGAAGGTATGTATATAAAATAAAGTGGACATGTTCATTCATCTTTTCAAAACATATTATAAATCCATGGCTTAAAATTAGAAAGATTTGAAAGGATACAACAAGAATATAGTTTAGCATACTATTAAACTATTTTCAGACTCAAAAACTATTAAGAAAAAATAGTGGTTGGTCAATCTAAGAATTGAACCCCTAATGAAGTAAGAACTCATCAAATTTATCAAGTCAAATGTTATCTTTCTTAGCAAGAATTCTACATGGGTATCAAATTAGGTAACAGCTAGAAAGAAAATTAGGGAAATTGAGATTTTTGTTGATTTTAGGGATCTAAATAGGGCCTCATTAAAATATTATTATCTCCTTTCAATGGAAGATATATTATAAAAAATACCTAGATCAAAGCACTCTTCTTTATTAGATGGATATTTTGGCTATAGCTAAATTTGGGTTAAAGAAGAGGATCAAAATAAAACAAAATTCACTACTAAATGGGGAATATATGTATATGTCAATATCTCTTTTAGTCTATATCAAATGTAGGTGCAAAATTTCAAAGGACCATGGATATTGCTTTCAATGAACTCATACATAAGATTATCCTAATATACTTGGATGATCTTACAATATTATCAAAGAAGAAAGAGGATTTCTTTGAGCGCCTAGAATGAGTTTTCTAGAAGTGTCAAGAATTTGGCATCTCTTTAAACCCAAAAAAGTGTCTTTGAAGTCCCTCAAGGTAAACTCCTCATATATGTTATATCCAAAAGAATGGATTTCTATTTATCCAAATAGATTACAAGCCATTATGGACCTAACACTATTAGTAAACAAGAAAGAAATCTAGTCCTTCCTTGAAAATATCAACTTATGGGAAGGTTTTTCTCTAATTTTATCGTTCTAGTGAGAACTATAACAATTATGCTAATTATTTTAAAGAACTCAAATGGAATCTTGGAGGAAGAGAGACTGTTTAAAAATTTAAACATGCTATATCAACTACTTTGGCCTTGATAAACCCTAGTTTTTAGAAATATTTTATAATAAATGCTTTTGGTGGTGATCACAATATTGTGGAAGCCTTGACATAGAAAGATAAATTTGAAAAATGGGAGTACCCTATTTCTTCAATCTCAAGAACCATCAAAGAGTATGAAATGAAGTATAAATTTGTTGAGAAACATACACATGCTTCGATTAAAGGTCTAAAAGAGTTTAAACATCTGGTATCAAGAAACACAGTTATAACATTTGTTCTACATCCTTGTATTAGGGAATATATCATGGAGGGAGAAACAAGTGAGAAAATAAAAAATTAGAACATTAGAATCATGGTGTATGATATTAGTATCAAGGATGACCCTACAATAGCGTGTCCCACTTTTTAGCCAAAGTGGAACATTGAAAACAACTTTTTAAACCAAATTGCTACCTTCTATCACCCATAGCAAGTAAACTATTAATAATTTACAGACAATGCGAATTGGTGATTTTTTATATTTTGTGTGTAGATTCTAAATGTACTTTTTTTAGTTAAAAATAATAATTTGTGAATTTTGTACATAAGTTTTAATAATAAAAAAATTTATAGCTAGTAGTATTTTTAAAAGTGATATTTATTCCATATCACAAAGCTTTATTTTAAAAAAATATAAAATTATATATTATTAAAAATAGATTTTTTAACACCAATATATAGTGAATGGATATTTTTTTAGAATTTTGTTGTTGCGTATTTTATAATTTATTAATTTTTGAAGTTGGACTAGTTATAATTTAGACATATATATTTATTCCATATCACATAACCTTTTCTATATATACCCAAATTAACTTATGTTTTTTAATTGAGAACAGCACAAATAGTTTTCAAATATATTTTCTCTAATTTATATTTTTCCATGTGTGTGGAATAGAGACCTTGATGTTCAATGAAAACCTATGTTCACTAGAAAATAAAAAATAAATATAATAATCAAATTAAATGTATTCAAAATTATACTTTTTGGAAAGCTTACTTTGAGGGTTGCAATATTGTAACAATCTCCTATCATGTTGATTCCATATTTTGGTCCAACCCAAGGTTTGAAATAGAAAATTTTGAGGAAAATCTAAGCACCAAGGAAGAAAAGCCCATAAAAGGGAGCCTTCATTCAAAGGTATCCAAGGACCTTCATTCAAAGGTAAATTTGAACAAAGGTATCCAAGGACCTTAATTCAAATGCAACTTAAAAAAATTTGTCCAAGGACATTCATTCAAAGGTAGCTTCAAATGAAGGTCCTTTTGTGTAAAAAATGTTAAATATTGAAAATCTATATCATTCAAAGGAATTAATGCAAAAACCTTCAAATGAAGGTATTTTCCTATTTTTTATCTTCAACCACACAAAATTCTAATGTCCCACAAGTGGGACACACTATTGAGGGTCTACCCATAAAACAACTATGTTCATGAATTGCCCCAAATGAGTTAGGAAATGCCCATAATGTTAGTTTTACACTTAGAAAAAGAAGAAACATTACAATTCCTTTAAGATCTAAACTAGTGGAAGAACCATTTTCCCAACAGGGTCTTGATCTCATTGGGATGATTAATTTAGTCTCTTGTGTGGACCATATAAATATATTCTCACAACTACAAACTATTTCACTAGATGGACCAAGTTTTTTTCCCTTAAAGTATCCATTGAAGGAGTTATAACTAGCTTTGTAAAGGAAATTGTCACTAGGATTGGGGTTCCCCAAACCATAATATGATAATGCAAAATAATTCTTAGGTTCCAATGTTTTTGAGTTTGTCTTGGGATATGGGGTTTATTTTAAAACCTTATCCAACTAGTATTCACAATGAAATGGTCTGGCCAAATCAACAAAAACGAACCTAATATAGATAATCAAATAGATGGGTTTAGAGAATAAAAAAGAATGATAGTAAAATTTTAAATTAACCATATGGGTTGATTGAATCACTCCTAAGAAAATAATTGGGCTACCTCTATATAATTTAGTATTTGGTAAGGAAGTGATCCTTTTAATCTCATTAGAGCTCCAATCCTTGTATATGGTTAAACAATTCATGACAGAGGAAGATGGAGTCATGAAGGTAATAATACCAAATATGCTTGAATAAGAAGAGAAAAGGGAATACACAGGATTCATTGGCTCAACATCAATAAATTATTAAGTGATGGTTTAGTAAATACTCATCCAAACCTAATTTTAAGAATAGGGATTTAGTCCCCAAGTGGGAAGAAAGAGTAGTTAGGACCAATTATCATTCTAAGTTTTATTCTCTCTGGAGTGATCCCTACATAATCATGGCATACAAATAATATAATTCATTTGACCTCATGATAGAAGTTGGTGAAATCATTGATATCCTTGATAATGGGATATATATCAAGCACTATGAGTATGATTTATATTCAATTTCATTATATATGCATTATATTTTATATTATGTTTGTGTGTGCTTTTACCTTCGTATAGTTTTCTATTATTTTCATATCAAGATATTTTGGTAACCTAGCCATTGTTGCCAATTTCAAAAATTTCCCACATAATTTGGAACTTTGGATTACAACTAGAAGTATACAAGGAAACTTTTAGCTCCTAGCATGTCATCCCCAACTACATTTATTTTTTCTTGGCATGTCATGCCACCAACTATGTTTTCATCAATCTTGTCACAATTTAGTGCTAAAGTTTTCTAGATCTAGTAAACTATCTCAAAATGGTTGGAAACTATTCTAATCAAAGAGAGTTAATGAAGGTAATCATGCCAAAAATATGTCATAAGTGGTTAGTTGGTGATTTTATGGATATTTTTTCTTATGGGGCAAGTCTTTTCAATGGGATTTCATAACTTTGGGGACACCAAAATCAAGGTTTAAAATAATGAAGTGAATCTTCACAAGGAAATAGATTAAAAAATGAAAGTATGATTTTAATAGATTTACAATGATGCATTAGTCAATGATGGGGAATATTTCTCAAGTAAAAATCATGTAAAAAGGGATAATCTAATTCATTTGTAACATTATAATTCTAAGATCAAGCACCCCTACATTCATTACTTCTAGATTTTATTTTTCTCAATATTGTAACTTGTGTAGTGTTGATAAAAAGAATCAAGTGTAGAAATACTCAAAGGAAGTAATGATAAAGAAAAAGAGAGACCCTCAACCTCACCAACACTATGAGATCCTCATCAAGTTCCAAGATAGAAAATTGTATTCTTATACTCCAACACAAGTAAAGGAATTGACATTGGTTAGAAATATCAAAACAATACAAAAAGAAAACTCTTTTGACCTAGTACTAGATTTTGACATTACAAATTTAATGTTTTTAATCTTGTTCTTTCTAGACTAATGAAGAACCTTTGGGAAGTGACTCATGCATGCATTCTCAAAATATTGAAATTGGATAAAAAAGAAAACTTTTAGCATATGGGCATAACGCTCAACTCAAGCCCAATACATGGTCAAACAAGTGCACCCTTGCTCAAAAATAGAGAAACCCCATTTTTAATGCTATAAATCTAAGATGGATTTATACATAGGGGAAGACTATCTAGGTAATGGTGAACATTGATAGTATTAGACCCATGTTACAATTTATGCACACAACAAAAGCCTTCTACTACAACTATAAGATATTGAAGAAAATTATGGATGCTAGGATAAATTAGCTTTTTTTCTCAATAAAGAGATAGACATTGAAAGAGAAAATAGAACCCAACAAAGTTCCCATTACACTATCTAGTTTCAATAAAATGTTTAGGATGTGTTTTTAATGCTATATTTTATTTTGAGCTAGATGATGATCAAAACATGCATGATATCCAATTGGTATCTTTACACAAGCTCAAAAATATCACACATAACTAGGTTTATCTTTTTGAATTCAAAAAAGTAATCACTAATACATTGCACTATCAATTGAGGCACTTTGGCACTCAACAAGTCTTTAAGTACTCAATTCACCTTATCGTGTACTAGAATGCCTAATTTTTTCAACCATTCATACATCTAGTCATCATCAATGATCCTATTGATCCCTAGAAAGTTATCGCATTGTTTTCTTTGATGAATGTACTTTCTTGAATTTTGGATTACTATAAGTTCCTTGTCCCCACTCTTGTAGATATAAGTTATGATGATATCATAAAAAATAAGATACCTTGTGATTGATATTTTTGGAAAAATTATACCATGATCAAGCTTTATCCTAGTTTAAGATGGAAGTCTGCAAGCTTCTAAAATTTATCACTAATAGAATACTAGCATTATAATTCGCCCACCAATTGGATGCCATCAACTCCGAAAGGGAAACAAGTAAAAATAAAAGAGACTTTTATGGAATCACTTTATACTTTGGAGGATTAACACTAAGTAAGATAGGTTCTCGTAGCCTAATTGGATATAAATTGATAAACCTAAGATTGAAATTAATTGATGATTAGGTGAAGATAATATGAGTAAAAGATGGAATTTTCCACCATACTTGACCCATCATAGAAACAAAGAAATGTCTAAGTAATTATTCTCCCAATTCATCTATAGAAATCTAAAAGATCCTAGCAAGTTTACTCCCTCCTTGGGAAGATTTATGTACTACTTTCTATATCTTTGACCTAAGAATAATTATGACACATGGTCTTTGAAAGGATTTCAGAAGCATAGATTGGAGTGAGGAAAATATTATAACTTATTGGAAATATAGGCAAGATATAGGTAAACTAGAGCATGAATATGAAAATTTCCCCATTAACAAGACAAGGAAAATTATGCGATGAAGAGCATGGTTCCCCAACCTCTAGTCATGATACAAGAAACATACCAAGAAGAGGTATTATTGGAGCTAATATAGAATAAGGAGAGGAGATGCAAAGTCATAGATTGCTAAAATCAATAGTGGCTTAGTTGAGGAGATTCCTCCATGCATATCAATTGGTTTCCCAAGGCCAACACCACTCCATGCCATGCAAGGATAAATATCACAATAACTCATTGATTTGGCTCAACTAGCTTCGACATCCGAGAGCCTTAGGGTGTAGTTACAATAGGCCCATAAAGCCACAAAAGAAAATATCAAAGAGAAACATGTCCACGAAGCTCAAAAAATAATTAGGCAACCTTGTGAGTCTATTCCTCAAGTGATTCTAGAGTAAGCAACACAAATGATAGAGAACATTACTCTAAATGCATACACAACTTCAAGTGAAAGCTTAAAGCCCTTATCATCTTCAAGTATATAGTAATCTTTGTGATTTTTGAATAATATATTGGGTGGATTTTGGAATGTGGGATTTTCTCCTTAAAGGATTTTCCTCACGTAAATAACTATGTTGTGTTATGCATGATATTATGATTATTTTTATTTAATTTATTTACTATTATAAAGATTTAAAAAGTTTTACATCACCTTCCTCTTAAAGTGTAGGAAGTTGTTCTACCTTAACTTCATTACAAGTGGCATTAGATCCTGATCAACTTTGGTTTCATGAGTTATGATTTGTTGGGTTTTTTTGAACTAATATATAAATTTTTAGTGGGATCTTGTGTAAAAGATACTTTGTGATCTTGTTGTATTAATTTTTAGATGACAAGTTCATTAAGGAGAATAGAGGTGGATAATACTTTTGGAAATAATTTTGAAATATGGAAGTTGAGATGGAGATTTGTTGATAGATTGAGATATATGGGATGTCGTTGATGAGAAATTTTTAAGGACAACAGATCCTACTTTAGCTGCTCAATATGATGCTATGGGCCATAAAGCCAAAGGTCTAAATAGATTGTGCTTTCCAAACTCTTTTTAAATCAATATCCATGAAGAGACCTTTAAAAAAAATATATGGAAGAAACTTGGTGAGATGTATCAAGTGAAATATTTAGTGAATAATATTTTTTTGAGAATGGAAGAGGGTGCATGAATTTTAGACCACCTAGAATGTAGCGCCCTGCCACGCAACCCAAGAGGAGGTTGCATTTAACTACTTAAACGTAATAATTTTTTTTTTAAAAGGATAAATAATAAGTTAATTAATTAATGCCAACAACCTCTAAGGTTATGAGACAAAGGTTACATAGAACCTCAACAAAACATGAATATAAACTATGACAATTATTTAATCAAAACATTAACGCATACATTCCAAGTAAGATGCAATAACAACAAGCGTAAGATAAGTCTTTTGATTTAATTAATCCATTCAAAACCATAAGATTTTAATCTCTCATTCCCCAAATGAGGCAAGTCCAACAATATAGAATTACAATTATAAATTCCACCTCAACAACAAGAGGGGTAATGATAACATAAATAACGAAACAGATAACAAGAGAATGACAACTGAAACCACGAGCTCTCCAACAGAAAGTCTTGTCCACAAGAACATGAAGAAAGAGCCCAATGGTTAAGGTGCACGCCACCCAACCAAGTGGAACCCAAAGGTCCACCCCCCGTGCTAGGAGATAGTAACCAGAATCCCTAGACAAGCACGTCTACCTCTAAACATAGGCTAACATAACCAACATGGATGAGTACAACAAAGTCACTAACAAAAAGGTTACATTGCTTCTAGAATCAAAACAATCAATTGCATCACTGATGCGCACATACTGTTGACCTAGGAGAAGTGTCATCACATTGTTTCATAGGTTATCCTGGTAAGTCTTCCTAGGACTCGGCCCCTAAACTGGGTTATCCTGGTAACCTCTAACGACTCTCGGCCCCTCATGTAAACCAATGCAGAATCAATTACATTTCGTAGTGACAAGGTAACGATCTTGCCATTCCAGGCCTTCTCGTCTCAACCCAAGTCTTTACAAGCCCTTGCATGCATGAGCGAGGCATAATTATCTTATTTAGTGTTTGATGCTCCCAACAGATTAATTTAGTTATCACTAGATTAACTAACTTGTAATGAGTTATCCTAGCACCACTTCGTGTGTCGGCCCTCGTTACAAGCCACTTCCCTATGATGACATGTGGAACAACTCCACAATCCCAAGGATACTCAAAGCGACACACAACAAAGGTGTTCCAACCACTCCAACACTAGGAGGTACAACATAGAACAAGGCCACTCCTTACAAGGAGACACAGACCCCATAATCCGCACTAATACCCGAAACACAATACATCCCCGTTCGTGGAAATCGGGTGATGATTGACCACATACTACATGCTTCCCAAGGGTACAAAATAGGTTGACAACCTGACACGACAACCCACCATAAGAATGGACCCTATCTGGAAGACTTACAAGTACCAGACCCAAAAATCCCAATGATACGCACGAAGCTCAATGCAATGATAGGAATCAACTCTACTTTGGGTCCACTAAACCCATGTCCTAACTAGCATTCAGTAAACAGTGCGTTTAAACAAACGAAATTACATACGCCACTTAAAATAAACATTTCATTCTCATGCATCATTTAAAGATATAAAACATAATCTCGTATTTTAATAATTCATATAAACGCAAAATCCCATTTTAAATAAAATATTGATTGCATATTCAATAAATTTCATTTTCTTAAAAATACAATCTTCCCTTCGAAATATTATACTGATGACATAAAATAATCATTTCCTCAAATGTAAAAACAATTAAAACATTAGAAAACAATTATGATAATTAAATTTCCCAATCATTAAATAAATCATATTACTAAATCAATTGAAATCATCTAATCCTATGTTAAGGATAATATTAAACCCTTTTAATATCTATTAAATCATTATATTCAAAAACATTTAATTATAATTTAGTCCTCACAATCATATATTATATTATATTATGATAATACAAATATTATAATAATATAATATCCAAAATATTATAAAATTATAATATTATATTATATTAAATATAATAAAATATATTTATTTATTAATTTTAAAACATATATATATTTTTTTAATTTCAAAACAGCCAAGGCGGCCTTAGTTCACGCGCCAACCCTAAGGTTGGGTCATGCGAACCTCGAAATCCATGCCCACTTTCAGAGGGTTTGAAGGTCTATTGGTTGTGGCTTTCACCAGGCGGCGGCGGCATTGCATGTGGCGGCCGTAGGAGGTAGCGCCACCGGGAAGCGGAAGCCGTAGGAAGAGGGGATGGAGGAACCGCTGGTGCTAGCGCAGGCTGCGTGCAGCCAGCCACCACTAGTGGTGGTCGCGCACTGCGCGTCCGCCCAGTACACGGACGGGAGGCCGCGCTGGGCGCGTCTCCCAAGCACCCCCACCAATGCAATTTCCCTTTTTTTTGTTTTTTGTTTTTAATTTTTTTTTTTCATTGTTTATTTAAAACCTTCCACTGTCATTCTAACATTTTTTTAAAAAAAAAAATTCTGAAAAAAAACCAGAAACAAGAAAAATACAGTCTTTATAGAAATTTCAAATTTTATTACAAAAATTTTGCCAGCATAACATTACAAGGGCAATTTTTAAAATAAATTAACTCAAGCTTATATATAAATATATATATATATATATATATATATATATATTTATTTATTCAACCAAATGAAGATTTAAACATGTAGAACAGACCAACATGAAGATCAACAAAAATTTGAAGAGGTAAGGATTATAAACGAATTTCGCCAAAGACAATGAACCTGTTTTCTTCATAGTTGGGTGGAGAGCCTATTGATGATTTGATCCCCTCTTCAGTCCCTCGGATCCTTCAAGCTTCAATCCAAAAACCCACCAAGTTGCACAATTTCTCCTCTTCTCCTTTCAATTTTTCCCAAAAACTCATATATTTTCAAAAATGAGAAGAATTTCAAAGATAATGCAAAAATCCTTCCAAAAATCCTCAACAACCATCATAAATTCAAAATGGAAAAATATCTATTTTTGTTGAATTTTGAATTTTGAATTTCCAATTTGACTTTTAATCTTTAATTCTAATTTTCCAATTTCAAATTCAAATTGCATGTTTTTTTTAAAAATAAATAACTTAAATCATTTCAACATGACCAACTTAATCAATTTAATAATTAAATCTACCAAAAGATTAAATTAACAATTAATTAAGTTAAATTACTCAATAATTAAATCACATTCCCCACAAATTCTAACTTCCAAAATAAACTGAAATCAAGCAATAAATGTGAAATTGAACAACAGGGTTACACAATGACTGACAACACACTACGGCTAGGACGACGACTCGGCACATAAATTCTAGCTACTATTTCCCAATCAGATGTCGTTGGGCATTGGACACGCTTGAACCTATGAAACCAGGTGGAGTCGATGTCTTGTACCTGTCAACCTGCAAACACAAAATATATCCACATGCAATAATATGTCATAAATAAGGCACATCGTAAAGAGGAGATCATGAGATCGTAGGGCACTCGCAATTGAGTGATGCAACATCGTCCTCTTCACCAATACAATAGTTCTAACTGATGCATCTAACATATCAACAAAATTAAAGCATAAAACATCATAAACTAAATAACCACTTATGCTAATTCCATACATGCCATAATAATTCACATCAAAAAGTAGGATCATCAAGTCAAGATACATCATGATAACATAGAGATAAACTATAACCAAGTACAATGTCACAGTACACCACAATACTAAAGCATAAATAGGAACCAATAATGTTCGTACAAAATACAAAACGGAGGGGTATTACATCCTCCCCCCCAAGGGTCAGGCTTACTCCTGGAAGCCTGCAAACAAATAGGGATAAAGCTCCCTCATTCTAGCCGCATCTTCCCATGTGGATGACGTGTCATCCCTAGGATCCCACTAAATCCTAACCTGATCAATACCTCGCCCTCGAAGGGTGAGCATTGTGCGCTCCACGATGGCCACAGGCTCTAAAGCCAGCTGCCTGTCCTCTACCTGCAATGCGTTCCAATCAAGGACATGAGAAATGTCAGGATGGTACGATCGAAGAACTGAAACATGAAACACATCGTCTATGCACGAGAGACTGGGCGATAAAGCAAGACGGTAAGCAATAGGACCAATCTTCTTGAGTATCTCGAAGGGTCTGACAAAGTGAGGTGCCAACTTAGAGCCCTTCCCATAACGAATGGTACTCTTTCGTGAACGCACCCGCAAGAAGACTCTATTGCCTACTACAAACTGACGATCCACTCTATGTGCATCCGCATACTTCTTCTATCTATCCTGCGCTACCACTAAGTGCTCTCTAATCCTATCCACCTGCTGCTCCATATCCTGCAACATCTCAGGACCCAACACTATCCTGTCCTCCAGTTGATCCCAACTCAAAGGGGTACGACACGGTCTCCCATACAATGCCTGGAAAGGAGCCATACCAATAGAACTTTGGAAACCATTATTATAGGCAAACTCTACCAAATAGAGATAATCCTCCCATCGTGTCTATTGGTCCATCACATACATGCGTAACATATCCTCAAGGATCTGATTAACCCTCTCGATCTGTCCATCTGTCTCAGGGTGATAAGCTGAACTAAAGTTCGATTGTGTCCCCATTGCATGCTGCAATGATGTCCAAAGAGCTAAAGTAAACACTGGATCCCTGTCAGAGATAATTCGACATGGAATGCCATGTAACCTCACAATAGCCTCCATGAACACTCTAGCTACGGACGATGCGGTGTAGGATGAGTGCATAGGTGAGAACTGTGCCACCTTCGTCAACCTATCAACTGTCACCATTATCGCATCATGTCATCTCGAAGAGTTGGGTAAACCAATAATGAAATCCAATGAGATGATATCCCACTTCCACTCTGGTACTAAATGCGGTTGCAAGAGTCCTACTAGATGTTGGTGCTCAGCCTTAACTCGCTGGCACTCTAGACATCGTGACACAAAATCCGCGATATCTCGCTTCATCCTTGGCCAAAAGTACAACTGTCGCAAATCTGCATGCATCTTCTTCACCCCAGGATGGGCTGAATAAGGTGCACGATGTGCTTCAGTCGTGACGAAGGTATGAAGACCATTAGAAGGAGGAACGTATATGCATCCCGTGTGTCTCAATAGCTCATCAGAATCCAGAGTATAACCTGAACGTCTGCCCTCAAGAGGTCTACCTGCCTCTATCACTGTCCTGACCTCCTAGTACCAACTATCTGCTGGAAGGGCTGAAAGAATCTGACTCCGTAGATCCACAACTAGAGTCAGCTCAGATATCTCATGTCTCTATCAACCGAGTGCATCCGCTACAACATTCTCTTTCCCCTGGATGTACTTCACCTCAAAGTCGTACTCGTAGAGGAACTCCATCCAACGCCTTTGCCTAGCATTAAGGTTGGGTTGTGTGAAGATATACTGCAGAGCCCTGTGATCACTATGCAGCTCAAACCTATGACCAAGAAGGAAATGTCTCCATCTCGTCAATGCATGCACAACTGCCGCTAACTCAAGATCATGGGTGGGATAGTTCAACTCGTGATCCTTGAGTTTCTATGACTCATATGCAATGACTCTACCATCCTGCATCAACACTGCACCAAGACCCTCCAAGGATGAATCTGTGCAAACCATAAAGTCCCCAGTCGAATCTAGTATCACAAGTATCGGTGCACTAGTCAACATCTCCTTAAGGCTCTGAAATGCTTCCTCGCACTTCTCTGACCACTCAAACCTCTTCCCTTTCCTCTGAAGGGTAGTGATAGGATAACCTATCCTCGAGAAACCCTGCACAAACCGTCTGTAATAGCCTGCTAGCCCCATAAAGCTACGTATCTCTACCACATTTGTGGGCACAGGCCAATCTAAGATGACTTGGATCTTCACTGGATCCACTGAAATACCCTTCCCTAAGATGACATGTCCAAGGTATTGTACCTTAGATTTGAAGAACTCACACTTCGACAGGTTGGCAAACAGCTAATTATCTCACAAGCACTGCAATACCTGGCACAAATGTTCCTCATGCTCTACCATAGTCCTGGAATAAATTAGAATGTCATCAAGGAACACAAGGACAAACCTGTCTAGGTATGTATGAAATACACCATTCATCAGACTCATGAACACAAAAGGTGCATTCGTCAACCCAAATGGTACTACTATGAACTCGTAGTGACCATACCGCGTTCGAAACGATGTCTTATGAATATCAGAGTCAAAGATCCGAAGCTGATGATATCCAAACTTAAGATCAATCTTCGAAAAGATGGTGGCACCCTTGACCTGATCAAAGAGATCATCGATCCTCGGAAGCGGATATCGGTTCCTGATGGTCACTTTGTTCAACTATCAGTAATCAATACATAACCGAAGTGAACCATCCTTCTTCTTCACAAAGATGACTGGTGCTCCCCAAGGTGAAACACTAGGGCGAATGAAGCCCTTCTCTAACAACTCCTCAAGCTACAAATGAAGCTCTTTTAGCTCCTGGGTAGTCATACGATAGGGAGCTCGGGAGATGGGTTGAGAACTAGGTATAAGGTCAATCTTGAAGTCAATATCCCTCTGAGGTGGCATCCCTGGAATCTTGTCTGGGAAGACATCGGAGTACTTCTGAAGGATGGGGTGACTATCAAGAGTGACTTTCTCTTCTCCACTACCTAGATCCAAGTCATCCACTGTAACAGCAAACAACTGGCAACCCTGACATACACACCTTCTCAACTGCATAGCTGAGATGACCCTCAAAGAAATTGGCCTCAAGACTCCCACAATCTCTATCTCTCTACCAGATGCATTAATGCATCGAATCGACTTGCGTCGACAATCCAAGACCGCACTATGTTCCTCCAACCAATCCATCCCAATGACGATGTCATAAGAACCCAAGGGAATAACATGAAGGTCCAACATAGTCTGGAGAGGTCCAATCTCCAATCTACATCCTGGCACAAGGGAATGTGATGCGACTTTCACACCAAAAGTTAGCTCTACCTGCCACCTATCGCCTTGCCTTACCGCACCCAGTCTACATTGTGACACAACTGATGAAGAAATGAAGGAGTCTGTAGCTCCTGAATCAAATAAAATGGTAACTGGGTTACCCCACAACATACCATAAGTCTCAATGACCATGCCCTGATGCTCGTCCTGGCGGTTATCAACCGCTGCAAAAATTGAATGCCCTCTACCAGCATCACCAATTGTCAGCTTAGATGCCGCTGGTCCCTGTGAAAACCCTATTGTGCCCCTGTTGGGACAACCTCTAGTCATGTAACCCTACTGACCACATGCAAAACACTCAATGCCTCTACCAAAACCTCTACCTCCAAATGGTGCACTAGACTGCTGTGCACTACCCCTGAAAGTAGACTGTGAACTCTGCGCTGACTGCTCATAGTTGGAGTATTTTGCACGCCTCCAATTCCTATCTCCCTGTCTCTGCTGGAAACCCTTACATTTCCCTTGTGATGCCTGTTGCTGCTGCTGACCACCCTGAGATGGCCCCTGCTAAGACCTAGAAGGTAAACCTCCCTGAGACTGCCCTCCTCTGACACTAGAACCTGCCACTACACTACTGCCAACTGGAGCACTCATGTGCCCTCCAAAAGCCATATTCAAATTCTCCTCAACCAGGCGTGCTTTCTCCACTGCCACTTCCATGGTCTTGGGTTCGAAAACCCTCACACCACCACTGAGATGGGCATTCAAGCCCCTGAAAAAATGGTGAACTAACATGCTCTCGTCATCGCCAATCCTGGCATACTGTTTGAGCTCATAAAAATGACGTTCATACTGCTCAACAGATAGTGCTAACTAATGTAAGGCATGGAACTCATCACCTCGGTGCTGACGCCAATGCTCAGATAAAAATCTAGCTCTGAATCTCTCTACAAAGATATCCCATGATACAGTGTGGATATCAATATGGAGCTTCTGCTCCTCTAATCTCCACCAAGTGGAGGAAAATCCTCTCAACTACATAACGGCATACCGAGCTCTGGTGTTGCTACCGTATGGATGCATAGCGAAACACCTGTCCAAGTCAATGAGCCAAGTCTAAGCCTCTAAGCCCGTACCAGATCCATCGTATAAAGGAGGGTGCCCCCTGAGCAAGTCCCTCATATGAGCCTTAGACTGGGTTGGAGTTTCCCTCACCACAAGATTGACCTGTACCTCAACCTGTCTCGGTCCAAGGAGTGCCAAAGCCTCCTCTAACACTCTACGTGCTGCCTTGATCCCTGCTGGATCCTGCTGCAAATTACCAACCCTAGGTGCATTTTGTGATCCTTGTTGTTCCTCCTAATTAGGAATAAGAGGAACTAAAGGAGGAGAGTCAAGCTGACTCCCACCACGACCGCCAAGATGGCCTCCAACATGCCCTCTACCTCTTCTGTGTTTGGGTGGCGTAATCCTGTATAAACACGTCAAGGTATTAGGCAATGCACACAACTCAAATACTTAAACAACTAAAGCTTAATGGTTCCATCATAATCCCAGAGTACCCAGTGTTTAAACCTAGGCTCTGATACCATGTGTAGCGCCCCGCCATGCAACCCTAGAGGAAGTTGCATTTAACTACTTAAACGGAATAATTTTTTTTTAAAAGGATAAATAATAAGTAATTTAATTAATTAATGCCAACAACCTCTAAGGTTACGAGATAAAGGTTACATAGAACCTCAACAAAACATGAATATAAACTATGACAATTATTTAATCAAAAAATTAATGCAAACATTCCAAGTAAGATGCAATAACAACAAGCGTAAGATAAGTCTTTTGATTTAATTAATCCATTCAAAACCATAAGATTACAATCTCTCATTCCCCGAATGAGGCAAGTCCAACAATATAGGATTACAATTACAAATTCCACCTTAATAACAAGAGGGGTAATGATAACATAAATAACGAAACAGATAACAAGAGAATGACAACTGAAACCACGAACTCTCCAACAAAAAGTCTCGTCCACAAGAACATGAAAAAAGAGCCCAACGGTTAAGGTACACGCCACCCAACCAAGTGGAACCCAAAGGTCCACCCCCCGTGCTAGGAGATAGTAACTAGAATCCCTAGACAAGCATGTCTACCTCTAAACATAGGCTAACATAACCAACATGGATGAGTACAACAAAGTCACTAACAAAAAGGTTACATTGCTTCTAGAATTAAAACAATCAACTGCATCACTAATGTGCACATACTGTCGACCTAGGAGAAGTGTCATCACATTGTTTCATAGGTTATCCTGGTAAGTCTTCCTAGGCCCCGACCCCCAAACTGGGTTATCTTGGTAACCTCTAACGACTCCCGGCCCCTCATGTAAAGCAATGCAGAATCAATTACCTTTCGTAGTGACAAGGTAACGATCTTTCCATTCCAGGCCTTCTCAACCCAAGTCTTTACAAGCCCTTACATGCATGAGCGAGGCATAATTATCTTATTTAGTGTTTGATGCTCCCAACAGATTAATTTAGTTATCACTGGATTAACTAACTTGTAATGAGTTATCCTAGCACCACTTCATGTGCCGGACCTCATTACAAGCCACTTCCCTATGACGACACATGGAACAACTCCACAATCCCAAGGATACTCAAAGCGACACACAACAAAGGTGTTCCAACCACTCCAACACTAGGAGGTACAACATAGAACAAGGCCACTCCTTACAAGGAGACACGGATCCCATAATCCGCACTAACACAATACATCCCCGTTCGTGGAAACCGGGTGATGATTGACCACATACTACATGCTTCCCAAGGGTACAAAATAGGTTGACAACCTGACACGACAACCCACCATAAGAATGGACCCTATCTGGAAGACTTACAAGTACCAGACCCAAAAATCCCAATGATACGCATGTAGCTCAATGCAAAGACAAGAATCAACTCTACTTTGGGTCCACTAAACCCATGTCCTAACTAGCATTCAGTAAACAATGCGTTTAAACAAGCGGAATTACATACACCACTTAAAATAAACATTTCATTCTCACGCATCATTTAAAGATATAAAACATAATCTCGTATTTTAATAATTCATATAAATGCAAAATCCCATTTTAAATAAAATATTGATTGCATATTCAATAAATTTCATTTTCTAAAAAATACAATCTGCCCTTCTAAATATTATACTAATGACATAAAATAATCATTTCCTCAAATGTAGAAACAATTAAAACATTAGAAAACAATTATGATAATTAAATTTCCCAATCATTAAATAAATCATATTACTAAATCAATTGAAATCATCTAATCCTATGTTAAGGATAATATTAAACCCTTTTAATATCTATTAAATCATTATATTCAAAAACATTTAATTATAATTTAGTCCTCACAATCATATATTATATTATATTATGATAATACAAATATTATAATAATATAATATCCAAAATATTATAAAATTATAATATTATATTATATTAAATATAATAAAATATATTTATTTATTAATTTTAAAACATATATATATATTTTTTAATTTCAAAACAGCCAAGGCGGCCTCGGTTCATGCACCAACCCTAAAGTTGGGTCGCGCGAACCTTAGAATCCACACCCACTTTCGGAGGGTTTGAAGGTCGGTTGGCCGCGGCTTTCACCAGGCGGCAGCGGCGTTGCATGTGGCGGCCGCAGGAGGCAGCGCCACCATGAAGCGGAAGCCGCAGGAAGAGGGGATGGGGGAACTGTCGGTGCTGGCGCAGGCGGTGGTGCCGGCCGCCACCCGTGGTGGCGCGGGCTGCGCGTTGCACAGCCGGCCACCACTGGTGGTGGTCGCACATTGTGCGTCCGCCCAGTACGCAGACAAGAGGCCGCCCTGGGCGTGTCTCCCAAGCACCCACCCCAATGCAATTTCCCTTCTTTTTTTTGTTTTTCTTTTTTTTTTTTCATTGTTTATTTAAAACCTTCCGTTGTCATTCTAACATTTTTATTTTTATTTTTATTTTTGAAAAAAAACCAGAAACAAGAAAAATACAGTCTTTATAGAAATTTCGAATTTTATTACAAAAATTTTGCCAGCATAACATTACAAGGGAAATTTTTAAAATAAATTAACTCAAGCTTATATATAAGTATATATAATTTATTCAACCAATTGAAGATTTAAACATGTAGAATATACCAACATGAAGATCAACAAAAATTTGAAGAGGTAAGGATTATAAACAAATTTCACCAAAGACAATGAACCTGTTTTCTTCGCAGTTTGGTGGAGACCCTGTTGATGATTTGATCCCCTCTTCAGTCCCTCGGATCCTTCAAGCTTCAATCCAAAAACCCACCAAGTTGCACAATTTCTCCTTCAAATTGCATGTTTTTAAAAATAAATAAATAACTTAGATCATTTCAACATGACCATCTTAATCAATTTAATAATTAAATCTACCAAAAGATTAAATTAACAATTAATTAAGTTAAATTACTCAATAATTAAATCACATTCTCCACAAATTCTAACTTCCAAAATAAACTGAAATCAGGCAATAAACGCGAAATTGAACAATAGGGTTACACAATGACTGACAACACACTATGGCTAGGACGACGACTCGGCACGAAAATTCTAGCTACTATCTCCCAATCAAATGTTGTTGGGCATTGGACACGCTCGAACCTGTGAAACCAGATGGAGTTGATGTCTTGTACCTGTCAACCTACAAACACAGAATATATCCACATGCAATAATATGTCATAAATAAGGCACACCGTGAAGACGAGATCACGAGATCGCAGGGCACTCGCAAGCGAGTGATGCGACACCGTCCTCTTCACCAATACAATAGTTCTAACTGACGCATCTAACATATCAACAAAATCAAAGCATAAAACATCATGAACTAAATAACCACTTATGCTAATTCCGTACATGCCATAATAATTCACATCAAAAAGTAGGATCATCAAGTCAAGATACATCATGATAACATAGAGATAAACTATAACCAAGTACAATGTCATAGTACACCATAATACTAAAGCATAAATAGGAACCAATAATGTTCATACAAAATACAAAACGGAGGGGTATTACATAGAAGCATTCAATATGTTGGTGGCTTGATTGGTATTATTTGGTGTCAGATATTGCTTTGTTCTTTGCTCGGTTTGTGAGATTGTCTTGATATGGCTATTGGGAGTTCTTTTGTTAATTTGAAGATTGAAGATGTGGTGGGTTATTTTATTTCTAAAGCTATGAGGAGGAAGGTATCCATTAGTGCTAATGAGGCCCTAAATATTTTTGGAAGACATAACGAAAAAGTTAAGAAGAATGAGAAGCGTGATAAATCCAAGTCCAAGGGGAGATCCAATTCTCTTAGAAAGTATAAATTTATTTGTTGGAACTATGATAAGCTTGGACACTTTTGTAAGGAGTGCAAAGAATAAAATAAGAAACACAATTCTGATTATGAGTTTGAGAAGGAAGATGTTGATGCATTCATTGCAACTTTAGCTACTCTTGTAGGTAATGAAAAATGGTTAATTGACTCAAGTGCATCTTTCGATATGACCTCTAATAGAGATTGGTTTTATGAATATGAATAATTTGATGGAGGTAAGGTGTACTTGGGTGATGTTTCCTGCTTAAATATTTTTGGTCATGGTAAAGTTAGAATTAGGTTTCCTGATGGTAGAATAAAAAGGATTAATGGTGTCCATGGATTAGCACAAAAAAAATTATCCATGAGAAAATTAATAAATGCAGGTGTGTAGGTAGTATTTTCTAATGCAAGATGCAAGATGGTTAGAGGTGATATGGTGATTTCTAGAGGTGTTATATATGACACGATATATAATATTGATGCATTCATTGTAGAGTGCAATAATAATTATGTGAAAAGAAATTTTGTGGCTACTTCATTGGAAGAGGTGAGGGTTTCATCTTCAGTGGATAGTCAGGGATCTTCTAGGTACCCAAGGGTGCTCTTTCTTCTCAATAAAATTTACCTATAGAGAATATTGTGTTATGATTGTTGGAAACAAGCTACACTAAGAGGGGGGGTGAATCAATGTTGTGCAAAAATTAACTTTATTAACCTTTATCTTCAAAGCATTAACAACATTCAACCATAATGCATAACATGAAGCAAATAAACACAACACCATAAAACAAGGATTTTTACGTGGAAACCCTATTAGGGGAAAAACCACGATGGATGGCCAATCTACAATTATGATCTGAGTATACTCAAATGAATTTTACAATATGGGAAATGCACTTGTATTCAGGAGCACTGCCTAGAGCTCACTACTCAAGAGGGAAGGCTCACTACCTTACAAAATATTCAGATTAAAACCATCTAAGAGATTTTAACAGAAGTAGTAGCATCTATATATGCTTGATTACAGTTTTGATAAGGCTCAATACTTGATCTTTTGTCCTACAGACTGATACTACACTTTTTCTTTGTTTTGCTCACACTCGCAACATAGATTTTATATGTACAAGTGAAACTCGGTATTATCGCTCTTTTCTTTGCTCTTATTCATAATTTGCATCAACACACACTTCATACACTCTCCAAAATGACATGGACGATCTCATATATATCTCTGCAACTTAGAATTCAATTACAATATGTCAGCTTCAATAGAACAAAATAATATTTACATCTTTCAGCTTAAATCGTTAATAAAGTATAATGTGTATCCACAATGGTCGGCCACAACTTGGTTGAGACCCAAACAAAGATGCACAAACACAAAAATACTTAACTAATTACTTCCCATACATCTGTGACACAATACATTCATGAAGTTGGCTCCAATACTAATAAAACAAATAATTAGCCAACTGGATCTTCTAATTCGCACATGGATTGATACGAGTCACCAAGAATTACTAGAAGTAGAGATTATACACCAAACAACATTCCCTGAGATGCACGACACAAAATAATAACAAAATATCTTCATACAAATCGATGAATACTGAACTACCGGATGCTCTGTTCTTCCTTGATAATCTTCAATCTATCTACCGGTATGGTCGAATGATGATGTGTGTATCTGATCACCGATTAGGGTTTCCATCAATGACAACACCAAATGATAGTAGTAGTGTCACTTTCCAACAATCTCCCCCTTTGGCATTGATGGAAACACTTATTGAAAAATGACTAAGTGTCGGATCAGTACCAAGATCAACTGCACTGCCATCACCAAAATTCCAAAAATACAATTCTCCCCCTAAGATGATTGTACATTTTTTACTCTACCACTCTCCTCCTTTGACATCAATGGCAAAGGTAGGGATCCAAAAAAATGGATAAAACAAAACTGTTATACAAAAATGCTTCTTTAACTTACATAAACTAGAGAATATCTGCAAAATCTTTCTCAAGTTGGATCAAATTTGTGTCCCAGACTCTTTTGACACATTCCAAGATTGTTATGTGACCACATATCACGTAGGATTATATCTCTGCATACTCCAATTTTGATGGATCATCAACTGCCATAGTGTCTTCACCTTCCTTTAGTGCATTTGATAATATCTCAATCTTTCGACCAATTAAGTCTCACATGCTTCTCCACAAATTTGTCATTTTCATGCTTCAAGATTTGTATATTTTCAAGAAAATACACTACCTTCCCTTCTATCTTCAGTAACTACGGATTGTGAATCTTTCCACCTTGTGAGCATTTTGTATATTTCTTCACATGTGTAAAAGGTTTTACCTTTAGTAATCATTTCTTTCAAACCACTAACCTTTTGAAATCAAATTATTTTTGCACTTTAACAATAGTTGATTTCTCAAGTGACTCAAAGTGAGTACTTACAGAGTTGATAAGCTTCTTTAATTCACCAAAGGAGGAACCCGTTGGATCTTTCACATGAGTGGGAATTATCTTTTCCAAGACTCCAAATGCAAGATTCAAAAGTTCACTATCCTCAATATGGGACTTCAACAGTTCTTCTCTGGCTTTTGCTTGAGCAAATGAAGCTACCTTCATTTTCTGAATTGTACTCAAGGTAGATAGGTCAATAGGACCTTCAATCAATTTTGGATCAATTTCTTCCTATTGTTCTACCAAAAATTTCTTCACTTCCTCTACAGCCTCTCTTGCTTCTACTGGAATTTCCTTCACATCAACTATCTTCTCTTCAACCATTGCTTTCTCAGTTGCAGGTTCTGACTTATCTTCAAGGATCTCCACTTTTTCAACTGATACATTTTCAGGTATCTCAACTTCCATAGGATTTTTTGTATTGTCCATATCAGGAGGAATCTGTGAATCCTCAGTTCCATCTTGTTTCTCTTCTTCTTCTCTCGGACCAAATGGGACATCCTCAACATGTGTTTCCTTAGGAACAACATCAATTATGTCATTTAATAGTATCTTTCTCTAGATTTGCCCAGTTTCTTTTGTAACCTCATCAGTCAGACAAATCATGAGCTTATTTATCCTTGACTTTCTCTTGAATTCCTTATTAGCTCTTTTCAAGAGTACATTCATATCTTCTATGGACATTACCAAACATAATTATGCAAGAATTCTTTATCTCATCTACTCTTCTTTTGTTCTAGCATTTAGTCTCCTCATCTCCAGAATATCATATAGGCTTTTAGGTAAATTAGGCATTATTTCAATCAAAACTTTATTGAAAATATTCATATGTTTTATTGTTCCCTCCTCAAGAATTCTCTGATCAAATTTACCAAAATATTCATACCATTCGCAAAATGGCTTGAGATTCCCATCCTTAACTAAATCTTTTTCAACTACTTCCACTGACATACCTGGTTTGTCAGTTTTTTCCTTCTTCTTTGCTTGGTCATCTCCATTGGAGGGCTTGCCTTTTGTAACTGTTGCTAGCTTGGTGCCTTGATGCTTGATTTCTCTGACTTCTTTGTTATATTTTTTCTCTTCATCCTCAGAAACTGCCACATAGACTATTTTTGTTTTATATTTCTTCCTTTTACCATCCTTACCAGATGTCTTCATAGGAGTTGTCTTTGCTACATGAGAAGATGGGGGTGCAGATCTCCTTGTTGACCTGGTTTTGGTAGAGGGTGCTACCGGATTGGCTAATTGAGTTTTTGTTGCCTCCTTAGCTGCTTCTACTTGTTCTCTTTTCTTTCTGGCTTCTCTTATTTTCTCAACAGGTATTCCCATAATTTCTCCAAATATTTCTACCTATTTTCTAACTCTTTTTGTTAGCACAAGTTTCTTGAGTTCGTTGTGTACCTATATGTCCTTTTCTACATAAGTACTGAACCTCTCTTCTGTCGAATCCAGAGGTTTACTCAGTAAGTGTTGTGCATACATGTCCTGAATTTTCTCTTCAACTTCATAGCCCATAGGCATGATCCAGATTATTTTGGGATCAAGATCTTCCATCATGCATTGATCAATATCCACCATAAAACAAATTGTATCCTTATACTTCTCTACAATAGAAGTAGGAATTCTCTCTTTGGCCTACATCATACTCTAAAAATTATTCAAGTATCCCCAAATAGTTGCATTCTTGGTCTTAGTGTCTACAAATGTGTGAAAGATATCTCTAATCTGAGTGGCTATCAACTTATCTTTTTTGCCAATGAATCTTTTTAAATCCCATAACCTCATTCATGAAGTAACAAAATAAGCACAATAGCAAGTTACCATATTTGAAATAATTTTTCTTGTCCTTCTTGATCTTCCCGAGATTCTCCATCAACTGACTCATCACCATCTCACATAGTTCATAGTTTGCATTTTCCTTTACTATCTGATAGGCTGCATAAATGGTCGTACCAGACATAGAATTCTCATGGCTAGAATGATAAATCTTGTACCCAATAACCATAGATGCAAATTTGACATCTACATCAACAATGTCATCAATTGTCATTACACTTTTGTCATATTTAGAACCGATTGCATAAGTGATCATTTGATTCTTCATCGATTTTAGAATAGGCAATCCACCAGAGGAACTCAAACATGTAACAACACTTATATATTCTTTTTCTATCTTGAATGGTATGTTCAACCATATGAATTTTGCATGAACTTGACTCAAGATATACCAGACCCATTCATTCTCCTCAAAGATGGGAAATTTCACAATCTTTGTGAATGTCTTCTCTTCTAAGGTTTTGTATTCTGGTTTGACACATGAGTCTTCTCCAATTATATTATTATTATACATATTTAGTAGCTAAGAGCTTCCTAATTCTTCAATGTTCACGTGAATATAAACCCTAATATATTCAGTATGTAAGACTCTGTGTGGCACAAACAAAAATGATCCTAATGGGTTTGTATTGAGAGATTTGTAGGGATGCCATTTGAATTTGGGATGAGGTTTGTCCTTGACTTTGAATACCAAAGGAGTATTCATTTTTGACCAAATCACAAACTCATAGAGTTTTATGATAAATACCTTTTCGTTGGATCGAGATTTGATTATCGAATCACCTTCACACTTTAATTCTGCCTCAATTCGCCAAATTTCGCCTTAAAGCTCTCCAAACTTCTTTTCTTCAAAATGCAAAGTGAAAAATGAAGAATAGAAATGAATTTTTATCACTTGCATACCTAACCCTTTTTGTCACAATAAATGCTTTTACCCTAACTCATCTGATTACCCTATTTTTATGCACTGTGATAGGTAAATCTTTTGTGGACCTCCAATATTGCATATCTCTTCCTACAATGAGTTCAACAACATCTATTGAGAATTTATGCACCTCCTGTACATATCCAAATCTGGTGTTACTTACCGGTTATGGGGTTAAAGGATTTTCTTGATAGCTCCCCCTAGGCCAAAGGCCTAAAACTAATTCTCGGAGGAATTACTAGAAGAAGATTCTGGTGTTGGCACTTTTTCTTCAACAACGGGATTTTTCTTCACCCATTTCTTCTACATCTACTATCTGATCACATATGTAGTGACTTTTCCTTTTCCTTTGATATCCTTCTGCATCTTTTTCTTTTGATTTACCAGACCTTTTTTGTTCCAACGGATTGTAGCAATGTGACCAAATTTGTTGCAGTTATAGCACACAACATTTCTCTATCTAGACCAGTTGTTCCACTGATTTCCTCTTGATCTGCACAGGTTAGCAGTATGTCCAAGTCTATTGCATGTATAGCATCTGATATTTCTATGAAATTGATTCATCACATTTTTGCATTCATTTGACTTATGACCAACCTTATGACAATTAAAGCACTGACCTGAGAGTGATGGACCACTTGATTTCATTCTACTTCTACATTGAGTAGCCATGTATCCAAATTTATTACAACTGAAGCAATATCCATTAAATTTCTAAGCATGAGGTTGCCTTACCGGATACCTTCCATAATTGTTCATTTGATTTCTTTGCCTAAATCTCCCTTGTCTAGAAATCCTTTGTTCAAAATTTCTTTGTCCAGATTTTGAACTTTCTCCTTCCTCATATCCAAGACCTCTCCTGTCACCATTAGTCCTCTGACCTTTGATCAGTTCATCAAGCATGGATGAGCTAGCTTTGAATTTCTCCTTGTACTCATTGCAGTAGCAAGTTCGTTTTTGAGATCATCAATCTACTTTTCAAGTACTTCCTCATTGTTTTTAGATTGTTCCAGTTCTTATCCAATGGGCTACATACTACAAATTTTTCTTTCAAGGACTGTGCTAGGTTCTCTTCATTCTTCTTTTTGTCTTCAACCTCCTTGGTCATTCTCATCATGGTATATTCCATCTCATGTTTTAGTACAATATTATCTTTGGTAAACTTTTCACATTCTTCTGTCTTTTCCTTCAGGGCTTGACTAAGTTGTTCATCTTCAATGCTCTTGATGTCATTCTGCTTAATCTAATCACAAAGTTCCTTTCTCTTCTCTCTAGACATATTGATTATGTCTTTCAAAGAGTCAATGAATTTCTCAGCATCCATGAGGTTTTCTTTCAATTTTTGAACTTCAACCTTTGAATGATCAATATCATATAGGGACACCAAAAGTTGTTGTTGAAGACTGCTTGAATCCATTCCAAGATCTCCCCAAGTTGTTAGACTTCTTCAGAGGAACTAGCTCTGATACCAATTGTTGGAAACAAACTACACTGAAAGGGGGAGGGGGGGGTGAATCGGTGTTATGAAAAATTAACTTTATTAACCTTTATCTTCAAAGCATTAACAACATTCAACCATAATGCATAGCATGAAGCAAATAAACACAACACCATAACACAAGGATTTTTACGTGGAAACCCTGTTAGGGGAAAAACCATGGTGGATGGCCAATCCACCATTATGATTTGAGTATACTCAAATGAAGTTTACAATATGGGGAATGCACTTGCATTCAGGTGCACTACCTAGAGTTTACTACTCAAGAGGGAAGGCTCACTGCCTTACAAAATTTTCAGATTAAACTTGTTACCAATTTTCACTACAACTCAATTGGTGGAGCTGATTAAATTTTGTTATATCTTAAAATGGAAATTCAGTTAGTTGCTACATGGTTTAAATTGTTGATTGCATCTGTACCAGTTATGCATTTTTGAGATAAAAAAATTTCAGAAGATTCCTTAATTTACAGAACAAATGAAGTACAAGATGAATATACAAATGATTAAGCATTCATTGCTTTCATTTTATTTCATGACATTGTCACATTACATATTTCATTTGATTGCAAGAATGCAAATAATAGTACAAATTTGAATTTTTGATGCATTTCTTTTCAAAATGAAAAGAAAAAAGAGAAATTAAGAAATCCACACAAGTTGTGGAGTTAACTATTGTAAATGCATTGAAGGGAGCACCCTACACTACTCAAGATGCATGAAGGAAAAGCACATAAATATGGACATAATCATCATTGCCTGATTATTGTCAACCGATGCAGAAATGGTGCACCATCCTTTGTCCTCAAGCTCCAATTGACCTACAAAAAGTTGGGAAGGTCCCGTTAGAGCTCCAACTATGAACATATCTACATGAGCCACCAACAGTAATGGAGAATGATGCTAACAGTGCATTGAAACAATCAAGAGGAGTACATGAATCAGAATTGAAAGAGTAAACATCATGATATTTATTGTTTTGCTAACATTGTTTGTTTCTTGTGTAGGTATAGGAAAATTCATGTAGCTAATCATATAGTGAAGACATAAAGCATGTGGGGTGAAACAGACTCCCAAAAGGGTAGAGCTCGGCATGCTGCCCCTTAAATTTACAAGTGGACCAAGTAAAACGGTATAACTATCATGCTCATCTGAGCCATACATGTAGGAATAAAAGAGGTTTTTTCAATTATCAAAGCATTAAATCTATCATTCATTCATAAGAATCAAGTCTGAGTGATAAAATTAAAGTTACAAATGAATAATAGACTTAACTGATTCAATACACCTGAAAACTATCATTTTGCATTCTGAAAGGTTTAATTATTCTTGTCATATTAATTATATTTTGCTGCCTTAAGTCTATTCACTTTCTTTTATGTTCTTTCATATTGTTCTATTTTGGAGCAACAGTGTTCTATCTAATAAACAATGATAGTGAACATGCATACATAATGCCTTATCAATGAAGCACTAATGAATAAAGAAACATGGGGAAAGGTATTGCTTTATCTCATGAAGTGTTTGAGCTAAGAATGCCTATTGTTTTCTCGAGGCATGCAGGTTGTGATATGAAGGTGACAAGCACAAAGATGTTGCTACAGAATGATATAACAGAAAGAGAGCTTATTGTATTGTTTAAAAGTCATATGAGTATAAGCATAATGTGGAGGTTTTAAATGAAGATTATGTTCTATTTAAGTGAAATACACATGAGAATTTTGATAGGAAAGCAAAATGCTTGAAGCTACCATGATGGGTGAGTAGAAGTCTGAATGCATACAAGATAGCAACTATGTTATCAAATAATATAATACCATGTGGAGTTTAATCAAGAATAGGAGAATAAGCAATTTCTTTCAGAAAATGGAAAACCCACATGAGGGTTTAAATTCAAATTCAAATTTATTATGGTTTCCAGCATACCCATGATGGGTGTTCAACGGTTAAAACAAAAAGTGCAGAAATGAGTAAATTTATTTTTGAGATAAAGGATTTTCTCTTATTTTCCTGAATACCCATATGAAGATTTTTTATTTAAATGCAGATTTAATCAAAATGTTGACTACCCATGAAGGGTTTTTTACAATAATGACGGTTTCTTTCATTTTTCAGAATACCCACATTGGGGTTTTTAATCAAAATGAAGATAGTTACAATTTTCAGCTTACCCACATGGGTTTTTCAACAGGAAAATAGGATAAATGTTTTCTTTCTGAATCAAGAAGTACCCACATGGGGATTTTTAAAAAATGCAAAAAATGCTTAATAGGTCGAGCCCATTTATGGAGAAGTTCAGTTACATTTTCTAGAAATAAAATCCTATTTCGAGCATGAGTGGTCGTGGCCAAGGGAAGAAGACTCATCAATAAAATTTATCAGCTCTCAGGAAATAAAAAACCATTTTGAATTCACTATAGTTATCACAAATATGAAGATAAAGAATGAGGAAATGCAGTGAGAAGTTCTTCGAAGAAAAACTAGAACCACATATTCATGGCGCGACCAGTGTTGGTCTGCATTTTTTTTATTGAAAACAACAGTCATAGTCTTGCCTTTTTCTTTTAGCTTTTCAAAGCTTTTGATTGAAAGAAATACAAGAAAAAACAAAGCTAAGGTTAGAGCTTACCCTTGTTAAAGAAATGGAGAAAAAGAAGTGGCACAACCAGCTCTTAAGAGCTTTCAAACTCATGGGTCAAACTCATCAATGGCATCCAGAATGGATAAAGCAAACATAGAGGGAAATACACTCAAAAATTAGACAATGATTGCATGTAAAAGCCACGACCTTTATGGCCTTCTATTGCACTCAAAATACAGTGAAGAAGCCACAAAAAACCATGAGAAGCAACTTACCATGAGTTGCAAAGAGGGGTCAACTAGAATGGAGAAGAAATTTGAAGCTATCAACACATTCCCACGCTACATACCAAGCTCATACATGGCGGCACCATCTCTCCCAGGCAGAGCCAAACTTTCAATGTTAAAAATGCAAGTGAAATGAGTTTAGGGTTTTCCCTTGGCTTTTGTCTATGTTGCCCTAATTCAAACTTAGGAGCATTTTCATTTTGCATTTTGAATTTAAGACCTAAGTAATACCTTTTGGGGTCGAATTATCATGTGCCTTAGGTCAATTTTGATTAATTCTTCATGTATTTCTATACACCTAAGTCTTAGGTTTGAGTTTGATTGAATATTTCATGGGCTTTTAGACTTTAGGAATTTATGCAAGCCTTTGACATTTTATTGTTTAATTGATTTTATAGAAATCAACCAGGTCTTGGAAGAATATTATTTTAAATTAAAATTCAGACCTTGGGATTTTATTTTTAAATTGATTTTTTTAAGAAAATCAATTAAATGTGTAATAGAGATTACTATTGTTTTTATGATTTTTTATGAGAAAATCAATATTGTATTGGAGAAATAAGATTGTATTTTGCAAAAGATTTATCTTTAATTGCAAAATAAAGCAATTGTAAAAACTACATGATGTAAAGCAGAGAATAAAACAATAATAATTTATAAATTGTTTTATTTCTTATTCCTATTTTTAGCAATTTGCATGCAAAGATAGGTTGACTTTTCTTTTGGTCGGATCTGAACTACATGGTGAAAAGATAAAGCATTTTGTTTGCTTTAAAAGCAGATTTTGCCTATTTTTAGAGGTCTCATGGCATGCACATGCAAAAAGTGTGTTTTTTCCACTTTTATGCCACATTTTGGAGCAGTTTTAGGTGCCTTTCCTTCAGCTTTTTTCTTGAACTCGGATTAGGGTTTAGTGATATATCTTGGAGAAAAACTTAGTGTTTTTTCTAGACCAGATTATTGATTCTTTCTCTTAGAAAAACAAGGAGTCTTGTAGCTCATAAATTGGTACTCAGACTTGTAATACTCCTTCAGTTAATGAAATCAACATTCCTACTTCTTAATTTTAGTGTCAATTGCAATTTTTAGTTTGATGTAATTTGTGATTTCTGCTTATAGAATCCTTATCATGTCCTTGAATTGTAGTTTGATGCAGAAAGATCATAAATGCAGGTTGCATGTTGTATTCAAAATCTGAATCTTCATGTAAATCATTATTGTGTTAAGTGTTCATGAGAAGTTGTGAATCATTGTTGTTTTCTAAGAAATTATTTGTGAGTAGAAAAATAGAGTCATCTTTAAGCATTCATCTTTAGTCATATGTTTCATTCAAGTTCATATTTTTATCCCTTTTCCCAGAAATCATTTAGAATATATTATTATTCGGAAAACTAGCTCACTCTAGAGATTCCTTCTTTGTTTAAGATCACCCACATCTGAAGAAGGTTTTCACGTGTCAACAGATAGTTAGATTTATGCAAATTTAAAAATAGTGCATATCTGATTGATAACAGTTTTTTGAATGCACGGTGGGACTCTAAAAGTTATTTTCAGAGAATTTTTCAAGATTTTCTTTGTTTTTCTGGTATGTGTAGCAGAGTTTCAGCCTTCTGGAGGTAAAAACAACATACCTGGCAACTTCGTTCAATCGTTTCAGACCTAAGTGCTGGTATAATATATAACCATTTTTTCATTCCATTTTCTAGCTGTTACATGAGAAAAAATGTCAAATCTTTATAGGCAATATAAATATCATCCACCATACCATGACGACACTGCTTTTCCACCCCATTCTCAATCATATTAGGCTAGTTATGCTATTGGTTTTTTCCCAAACAACTATGCCACAACGAATAACCAACATGCCCAATATAATTACCACCCACCCACCCCTACTTATTTTTCATCTCAGCCCTCATATGCTCAAATTCAGCCCCAAGATATTCAAGACTTGAGCTTCAGATATATAAGGCTGAATTATGAGGAGTAGATAAATAAATTTGAAGAACGAGAGTAGTATGATGCACACCAAGGGGAGATTGCAAGCATAAAGGACACATTGGTTGACTACATGATGCAGTTGGAGGAGATCAAGAAGCAACATGAGTATAATCAACAATAGAAAGAGATGGCTTGTCAAGCCTATCTTCATGAGTAGGAGTCAGAAGTGCAAAGGTATGAGGCCCAAGCAACTCCTGCAATTCCAAATCGGCTTGTTCAAGGAGAGATTTGTAACTATGATTTCCCAAGCTTTAGACAAAGTGAACCCCATAGTATTCCTAAAGTTGAGATTCCAATTTTTAGAAAACCCCATTCTTTGCATGTTAAGGAAAATTATCAGGTTCAATCGAGTTTTGTTGTAGAACAACCCCTTAAGCCATGTTCTTTTTTGCATGAAACCCAAGAAGCCCCTCAAATTTTTATACTTGATGAACCCAACAATCAACCCTTTGATTAGGATACTTTACTTCATATCGAGACGCTTAGAAAGGAGGAAAGTACTTCAACATTTATCTCAAAGGATCAAGCAGCGAAACACAATATTGATAGCTTTTGTGAGGTATCTAGCTGGTGCAGTGATGAGGAGGGCCCGGAAGATCAAGAGCAACTGCAGCAGGGGACAAAGGAAGTTGGGGTCAAGAGACAACGAGTTTTGGATCAAGGAATGGCTAAGATTTCTAAAGATTTGACTGACCTATTTGAAGAACTACCATTTTTTGTGGACGATGAGGAGTGCATATAACAGGTCACACCCTTACTGGCTCTAGGGCAGCAAGACAAGTTTTAAAACTTTGGTGTTGTGATACCTCAAGACGACTGCAATAAGGTAAATGAAGAAGACATGTTTTGGGATAACCCAGAGGCTTTTTTTTCAGGATTGGATGTCAAGCAACCATTGTCCAAGGAAGGAAGTGTGGGACAACAACTTGAGGAGGCAAAGGAGAGTGCCTAGTTTCAAGGTTTGATTACTTTATTTGAGGTACTTCCTTTGTACATTAATAACGATGATGAAAATACATGTGAACTAACAAAGCTATCAAGATGTGATCAACAAAATGAAGAAAGACATTCAGATAAAGGATTGGTTAGTGAATAGATGAATGACAACATTTCTTGATTGGATAGTCAAGAAGTCGAGGTACATGCATACACTATCCAATCAGGGAAAAATCATGACATTATTTTTCAAGTTATGAATCTTGATATCCTTCCAAGTTTTCAAGAAATCCACGAGGAGGATACTTTTGAGCCTATTATAAATCAGGAAACCATTGATGGGTTTGATGAATATTTATGCACTAATATAATTGATGAGTTTTGTGCAAAGTTGGGTGACATGCAGTTAGGAGATTTCAATCTAGAAAATCACATTGAAACAACAAGTAACCATCAAGGAATGGGTAACAAGGTTTCATTTTTCATCCTTTCAAGAGGATTCCCTATTAGGGATTTGGCCAACAAAGGTGTTAATGAGGTGCAACAGATTATCAGTGCACTCAAGAATGAGATTGCAGTTGAAGGGCACCAAAGTCAACCCATCTGTTTATGGCAAGATGGAGATATGTTTGATCAATTTTATGAGATCCATCCCTTTGTTTGTGATCTTTATATTGCAGTGCAATGATGTGATAGTAGTGTTATTTCTTTTCACCTTTTATTGTCAGTCTACAAGCAATTAGAGCATCCTCAGTTAGTCAGAAAGGCAGTTATTTTTTAGAACCAGTTAATGGCTTTGTGTGACTAGCCTCTTTGGCTAGTTAGAGTAGGTAGAGTTAGTATTTTTGGTTAATAAGTGCTTTAACACATTTATTTTTAATTTTCCTACTTTCCCTAAGCGTTGTTGCACATGTCTAGTTGGCCATCAAGGCCTGTTAGTTTTCTTTCAATGTTGTTTTGTATTGTTTTTCTACTGTTTGGAGTTTTGTTGTACAATTTTTTTGAGTTTCATGAAGGGGAAGATTTGACTCAACACCCAATGGAGTGTTACAGGCAACTCATCTTATGCTTACCTGGCAAGCATCTAGCAAAAATCACCAAAATGTTACCAATTTTCACTACAACTCAATTGGTGGAGCTGATTACATTTTGTTATATCTTAAAGTGGAAATTCAGTTAGTTGCTACATGGATTAAATTGTTGATTGCATCCATATCAATTATGCATTGTTGAGATACCAGAGTTTCATAAGTATTTCTTAATTTACAAAACAAATGAAGAAATGAAGTACAAGCTGAATATACAAATGATTAAGCATTCATTGCTTTAATTTTATTTCATGGCGCTGTCACATTACAGATTTCATTTGATTGCAAGAATGCAAATGATAGTACAAATTTGCATTTTTGATGCATTTCTTTTCAAAATGAAAAGTAGAAAGAGAAATTAAGAAATCCACGCAAGCCGTGGAGTTAACTATTGCAAATACATTGAAGGGACCACCCTACACTATTGAAGATGCAAGAAGGAAAAACACATAAATATGGATATAATCATCATTGCTTGATTATTGTCGGTCAATGCAAAAATGGTGCACCATCCTTTGTCCTCGAGCTCTAATTGACCTGCAAAAAGTTGGGAAGGTCCCGTTAGAGCTTCGACTATGAACATATCTACATGAGCCACCAACAGTAATCAAAATGTCGCTAACAGTGCATTGAAACAATCAAGAGGAGTGCAGGAATCATAACTGAAAGAGTAAACATCGCGATATTTATTGTTTTGCTAACATTGTTTGTTTCTTGTGCAGGTATAGGAAAACTCATGTAGTTGATCATATAGTGAAGGAATAAATCATGTGGGGTGAAATGAGCTCCCACAAGGGTAGAGCTCGCAATGTTGCCCCGTAAATTTACAAGTGGGCCAAGTAAAATGGTATAATTATCATGCTCATATGATCCATACATGAAGGAATAAAAGAGGTTTTTTTAGTTATCAAAGCATTAAATATATCGTTCATTCATAAGAATCAAGTCTAAGTGATAAAATGAAAGTTACAGATGAACAATAGATTTAACTGATTCAATACAGCTGAAAACTATCATTTTTCATTCTGAAAGGTTTAATTATTCTTGTCATATTAATTACATTTTGTTGTCTTAAGTATGTTCACTTTATTTTATGTTGTTTCATATTGTTCTATTTTGGAGTAGCAGTGTTCTATCTCACAAACAATGATAGTGAATAGGCATACATAATGCCTTATCAATGAAGAACTAATGAATAAAGAAACATGGGGAAAGGTATTGCTTTATCTCATGAAGTGTTTCAGCTAATAATGCCTATTCTTTTCTGGAGGCATGCAGGTTGTGACATGAAGGTGAAAAGCACAAAGATGTTGCTATAGAATGATATAATAGAAAGAGAGCTTACTGCATTTTTTAAAAGTCATATGAGTATAAGCATAATGTGGAGGTTTTAAATACAGATTATGTTTTATTTCAGTGAAATACACATGAGAATTTTGATAGGAAAGCAAAATGCTTGAAGCTGCCATGATGGGTAAGTAGAAGTCTGAATGCATACAGGATAGCAACTATGTTATCAAATAATAGAATACCATGTGGAGTTTAATCAAGAATATAAGAATAAGCAATTTCTTTCATAAAATGGAAAACCCACATGAGGGTTTAAATTCAAATACAAATTTATTATGGTTTCCAGCATACCCATGATGGGTGTTCAACAATTAAAATAAAAAGTGTAGAAATGAGTAAATTTATTTATGACATAAGGATTTTCTCTCATTTTCCTGAATACCCATATGAAGATTTTTTATTTAAATGTAGATTTAATCAAAATGTTGAATACCCATGAAGGGATTTTTACAATAATGACGGTTTCTTTCATTTTTCATAATACCCACATTGGGGTTTTTAATCAAAATGAAGATAGTTACAATTTTTAGCTTACCCACATGGGGTTTTCAATAGGAAAAATAGGATAAATGTTTTCTTTCTGAATCAAGAAGTACCCACATGGGGATTTTTACAAAATGCAAAAATGTTTAATAGGTCGTGCCCATTTATGGAGGAGTTCAATTACATTTTCCAGAAATAAAAGCCTATTTCAAGCATG
Source organism: Sequoiadendron giganteum (assembly GCA_007115665.2). NCBI lineage: Eukaryota > Viridiplantae > Streptophyta > Pinopsida > Cupressales > Cupressaceae > Sequoiadendron > Sequoiadendron giganteum. Next base: position 143,651,186 of record CM021108.1, read on the forward strand.
AGTGGCCACAGTCAAGGGAGGGAGACTCATTAATAACATTTATCAACTCTCAGGAAATAAAAAACAATTTTGAATTCACTGTAGTTATCACAAATTTGAAGATAAAGAATGAGGAAATGTAGTGAGAAGTTCTTCGAAGAAAAAGCAAAACCACATGTTCATGGCGCGGCCAGTGTTGGTCTACATTTTTTTAATTTAAAACAACAGTCATAGTCTTGCTTCTTCTTTTTTTAACTTTTAAAAGCTTTTGATTGAAAGAAATACAAGAAAAAAAAAAGCTAAGGTTAGAGCTTACCCTTGTCAAAGCAATGGAGGAAAAGAAGAGGCACGACCAACTCTTAAGATCTTTCAAACTCATGGGTCAAACTCATAATTGGCGGCCAGAATGGATAAAGAAAACATAGAGGGAAATACACTCAAAAATCAAACAATGAGTGTATGTAAAAGCCGCGTTCATTATGGTCTTATATTGTTCTCAAAATACAATGACGAAGCCACAAGAAACCATGAGAAGCAACATACCATGAGTTTCAGAGAGGGGTCGACTAGAATGGAGGAGAAATTTGAAGCTATCAAGGAATTCCCAAGCTACAGACCAAGCTCATACATGGCAGTGCCATCTCTCCTAGGTAGTGCCAAATTTTCAAAGTTGAAAATGCAAGTGAAATGAGTTTAGGGTTTTCCCTTGGCTTTTGTCTATGTTGCCCTAATTCGAACTTAGGGGCATTTTCATTTTGCATTTTGAATTTAAGACCTGAGTAATACCTTGTGGGGTCGAATTATCATGTGCCTTAGGTTGATTTTGATTAATTCTTCATGTATTGCTATACACCTAAGTCTTAGGTTTCAATTTGATTAAATATTTCATGGGCTTTTAGGCTTTAGGAATTTGTGCAAGCCTTAGACATTTTATTGTTTAATTGATTTTATAGAAATCAATTAGGTCTTGGAAGAATATTATTTTAAATTAAAATTCAAACCTTGGGCTTTTATTTTTAAATTGATTTTTTGAAGAAAATCAATTAAATGTCTAATAGAGATTAATATTATTTTTATAATTTTTTATGAGAAAAATCAATATTGTATTGGAGAAATAAAGTTGTATTTTGCAAAAGATTTATATTTAATTACAAAATAAAGCAATTGTAAAAACTGCATGATGTAAAGTAGAGAATAAAACAATAATTTATAAATTATTTTATTTCTTATTGCTATTTTTAGCAGTTTGCATGCAAAGATAGGTTGACTTTTCTTCTAGTCAGATCTGAGCTGCATGGTGAAAAGATGAAGCGTTTTGTTTGCCTTAAAGAAGATTTTGCCTATTTTTAGAGGTCTCATTGCATGCACATGCAAAAGTGTGTTTTTTCCACTTTTATGCCATATTTTGGAGCAGTTTTAGGTGCCTTTCCTTGAGCTTTTTTCTTAAACTCGGATTAGGGTTTAGTGATATATCTTGGAGAAAAACTTAGTGTTTTTTCCAGTCCAAATTATTGATTCTTGCTCTCATGCAAAATAGAGAGTCTTGTAACTCATAAATTGGTACTCAGACTTGTAATACTCCTTCAATTAATGAAATCAACATTCCTACTTAATTTTTGTGTCAATTGCAGTTTTCAGTTTGATGTGATTTGTGATTTATGCTTACAAAATCCTTGTCATGTCCTTGAATTGTAGTTTGATGCAGAAAGATCGTATATGTAGGTTGCATGTTGTATTCAAAATCTAAATCTTCATGTAAATCATTATTGTTTTAAGTGTTCATGAGAAATTGTGAGTCATTGTTGTTTTCTGATAAATTGTTTGTGAGTAGAAAAATAGAGTCATCTTTAAGCAATCATCTTTAATCATATGTCTCATTCAAGTTCATCTTTCTATCCCTTTTCCCTTGAAATCATTTAGAATAGATTATTATTCGGAGAACCAGCTCACTCTGGAGATTCCTTTTCTGTTTAAGATCACCCACATCTGAAGAAGGTTTCCATGTGTCAACAGATAGTTAGATTTATGCAAATTTAACAAGGGTGCATATCTGATTGATAACAAAAACCATCTAAGAGATTGAACTGAAGTAGTAGCATCTATATATGCTTGATTACAATTCTGATTAGGCTCAATACTTGATATTCTATCCTACATACTAATTCAACACTTCTTCTTTGTTTTGCTCACACTCGCAACACAGATTCTATATGCACAAGTGAAACTATGCATTATCACTCTTTTTCTCTTCTCTTGTTCATAATTCACATCAACACACACTTCATATGCTCTCCAAAATGATATGGACGATCTCATATATATATATATATATATATATATATATATATCCATAACTTAAAATTCAATTATAATATGGGTAAGTGCACCAATCTGTGACACAATTTTGTCTCTTAAGATGCCACTTTTTTTCTGAGATCAGGAAAATCTGATTTGCACAAGAAAATGAAGATACTTAAGCTCAAAATTTCAAAATGCAGCAAGAAAAAAAGTTGAAGTGCTCTGAGTCTAGTTTCTAAGCTACTATTGTTTTTTGAAATTAATGAAGATTAAGGGTCTCAAAAAGGGGGGGCCCAAAACAGGTCCTATTTTTATCAAAAAAAATAGCATAGCGCCTGAGGGCTCCCCCCTTTTTGGTTAACTTTTTTTTAGAATTTTAAAAATCCCAACGGTGAGAAATTAGCTAACACCATGTAGTTTATCCTCCTTCTTTCAGATAATTTTTTTAATGAATATATAATATTTTATGAATTTTGAAAGTGGACACATCCTGAAAAGCTAAAATTTGAGCATGCTCCCCCCCAAATATTTTGCAAATTAATCGAAAATTGATTTTTTTTTTCATCATGTGTAGAATGGAGTCTAGTTTCAAAAAACATAATTTGTTTCACGTTCCAATGAACGTGTAAAAATCTATCCTAAACCTAGCACATGTTGGTTTTTGACCAAAAACGAAGGCATTTACAATAGAAGCCATGGATCAAAACCTTAACTAAATCAAAATGAAAGAATATATATATATTTAGATAGTTGAGATAGAGGTTAACGCTATCATATTTTTTTTATAAACTTTCATTGAAAGATGTGCAAATGAGATGGGGAGCACAGTCGAAAATATGAGAAAATTTAGCAAATCCTATTAATTAACACGTTTAAAGCAGGCCTTTTGGCGTGCGCCAAATGTGATGAGTCATTTGGCGAGCGTCAAATGGCCTGCTTTGCACATAACTAGATTTTCACTTTCTCTGTCAAGGAAACTATATACATGAAATAAAAATTTAAGTATAAGTTGACATTTACATATGGACATTTACTTTCTTATACTTTAAGTTATATTTCATGTATGTATAGGTAGGATGTTTGAAAGTGTTTTTAGATCTCTAAGAGTTATAATGCAAATTCTAGTTTTTGGAAGATCTTAAAAATTTCAGACTTAGTAAAATTTCAATAATCAGCATGTCAAATTTCAGTAATCAGGAGGTCAAATTTTAGTACTCAAGAGGTCAAATTTCATCTTTCTCTCTCTATCTCACTCATTTTCATCTCTTATTCTCTAGACCTCTCTCTCTCTCTCACTATCTCCATCCCTTTATCTAACAATATCTTCCTTGAGCTCAAGAACTATGTCTCTACATGTCCATCTCTCTCTCCTCCCCTCTCCAATATCTATCTCCCTCCCTCCTTCCCTCTCTACATTTTTCTATCTCTCATCCCTCTCATTTAATCTCTATATATCTCTCTCTACTCTCTACACCTACCTATCCCTCCCTCCCTCCCTCTCCTCTCTTTCTCTTTCTCTTTGCTTCCCTCGCTCTCTCCTCCCCTCTCTACTCTCTATCTTGTCATTCTCTCTCTCCTTCCCTCTCTAGTTCTCTCTATCTCACTTCTCTCTCCTTCCCTCCCTCTCTCTCCTTCCCTTTCTACTTCTCCTTATCTCACCTCTCTTTCTCCCCCTCTCTCTCCCTCTCTTCCTTTCACCCACCTTTGCTCTCTACTCTCTATCTAACCCATCCCTCTATACATCTCTCTCCCCCCCTCCTTCCATCTCAATCTCTCCACCTTCCTCCTTATCTCTCTAATTTTAAGCTCCATCACACATCTCTATCACCTATCTCACTTCTCTCTTTCCCCTTACCTCTCTACTCTCTTTCTCTCTATCTCACCCCTATTTCCCTACCTATTCCTCCATCC